>OMKY01143869.1:0-10118 GCA_900302395.1 Bregmaceros cantori
ATTGAGTTCTGATCCCCATCTCTCCCTCAGATTTCCATAAACACCATACACTCCAGAGCAACATCTAGAAGAACATTTTACTAGTGTGGTCGTTTCAGGACGGCATGAAGCACCAAGTAACGACTAGAACCATCATTTGGTGACGTAAGCAGGCTCGAAAAGTGTAAAAAAAAAAAAAAACAGTGCCCGAAATCGCTCCCTACCCCCTATATAGTGCACTATATGGGGTGCACGCCATTTTGTAGGGGTGACCGAATTCTCCATGTACCCTATATAGTGCACTAAAAGTATCCCACAATGCACCGCAAAAAGTAGTGAGCACCGGATGTACCCTAGATGGAGCAATATAACCCATAATGCATTGCGAGTCGTTTTAAAAATGGCCTAAACTTTAAAAAATGACAGGCGACTGACTGCGGCAAATCATTATAAATGTAAGTACTTTTGGCTTTTTCTGATGATTGTAGAATTTTATAATTATATTTTTTTACACTAACATTTAATAATAATTTTGACGGCGCCAACTCTTGTGTCCGTGTACTATATGGGGGGTAGGGATTAGGGGATAGGGAGCGATTTCGGACACAGCAAGTGTCAATCAAATGAAGTTATCCAATCAGAGCACAGTAGGCGTGACACGTGGTGTGGAGGCCCACGTCTCGATTCTAACAAGGCCCGCCTTAACGGGGTGTTGATTGGACCGTCCTAATTTGTCTGCCTGGTTGGTCCAGACCCACCGGACCACCTGGTCATGTGCGATGCGTGGACGATCTGTTGGTTCTGGCTTGCCAGACTACACGTCATGTGACTGCCCCCCTCCTCAGGTCAAGAGGTCAGCGTTTTCATCCCTCTTCGAGGCCTGCAGCCGTGCACAGTGATTGGTCGGTTTCAGGGTCCAGGTAGCTGTGATTGGACGTTTTCAGGGTCCAGGTAGCAGTGATTGGTCGGTTTCAGGGTCCAGGTAGCTGTGATTGGTCGGTTTCAGGGTCCAGGTAGCAGTGATTGGTCGGTTTCAGGGTCCAGGTAGCTGTGATTGGTCGGCTTCAGGGTCCAGGTAGCACAGACACACCTGGTTCTTTCCAAACAGTACCAAGGAGTCTCCTCTGCTGTGCCAGCTGATGTTGTTCACCTCAAAGTCACCTGATGGACAAAAAAAAAAAGATAACTTTATTAGTACTGACGTTGTTGTGGAGGGAAAAAAAAGATAACTTTATTAATGCTGACGTTGTTCCATCCATCTTCATCCGCTTATCCGTAGTCGGGTCGCGGTGGCAACAGCTCCACCAGAGAGCTCCAGACTTCCCACATCAGAGCAACATTAGCGACCTCTACCCGTTTCCATTCTTTAGTTATAGCCTCCAGAACATGGTGGGTATCACTATTCTACCCGTTTCCATTATTTAGTTATAGTCTCCAGAACATGGGTGGGTATCACTATTCTACCTGTTTCCATTCTTTAGTTATAGTCTTCAGAACATGGTGGGTATCACTATTCTACCCGTTTCCATTATGAGCCTACCCAAATTTGCGCGATGTCTTATTTATTCATTATCTCCTTCTTTGAATTGTTTTAAATAACCAATTGTATTTAAATCATTGCACTAAGCAGTGTGTTGTTACTTGCCATGGCAAACAAATTATACATGATGAGTCGTTTTGAAGGAGAGAGAGGATGAGAGAGAGAGAGAGAGAGAGAGAGAGAGAGAGAGAGATCGCAATCGTCTGCGTAGAGCTGCCAACGAGTAGCCTCTAGTAAGCATCTAATAGACAGTGGAGCACGCACGCAGCGCCGGTATCAAGCCTAGCTTAGCGGCAGGGGTTTTTTTTTTTTTTTCGGTTCAGACGGTTCACGCTTGATCCGAACCGTAAGGTCTGGTCCGAACGAATCGCGGATCACGAGCGATCCGTTGCACCCCTACCTCCTTGGCAGAGGTAATGATGTAAATCACTTCTTCAGTCATTTACAACAACCATACAAAATTTCATCCAGATCCGTGCATAACTTTTTCAGTTATCCTGGTGACAACCCAAGCAACTCAACCGAAAACATAACCTGCTCGCGCAGGTAATAATTGTGTGTATTGTGATGTTCTTCTAGTGTGTGTTGACTGACCAGCGGGTCCGAGCCATCGAGCAGGTCCATGGATACTTTTCAAGCGAACAGGTATCTCTTCTCGTATCTTCCTTTTAAGGGATAGACCGAAACGTGTTCTTCTTGTCCTTAGTAGGTTGCATATGTAATGATGATTTTCGGCTCGCTGGGGAACGTCGCTGCTCGAGTCCGGAACATATTTAGCTGCTAAAACTCGTTTAGCTCTAAAACTCGTCCAACACAGTTTCCAACTGTGTTGGAAAGACTCGTGCAACGGAACACAATTTGCAGCGTGGTGTAACCTATAAATTCGCTGGGTGATGGGTAAATCGATTTCATTGTATTTCTCATCGTCCGAACAAATACATCCGATTTCGATTTCAAATCGTGCAGGTCGAGTCTTCAGCTTTTCGCTATCTCTCTCAATAAAGAATGAAAAATGGCGGAAATAAAAAAATAAAGACCGCGGAACGGGCTACGCGCACGTGAGTGTCCCGTTACGTTGCGTGGCTCGGCCAAATTATCCAGATATGCGTCGCCACATCCAACGTTCTCCTCCAACCAGCCCGAGCGGCATGCACAGTTCATCACCACCCCATGGCCCCAAAAGCTCCGGCAAACTTGACCCAAAAATGTAAGCTCAGTGAAGGCATACAAAGGCTTAAATGTAGTGTGTGAATGGCTGAGTGCCATTATCCATATGCCGTATTTTTCGGGCTATGAGCCGCAACTTTTTTCCCTCACTTTGAACTATGCGGCTTATGAGGCAGTGCGGCTATTGTGTTTTTTTTATTCCACCATTTAAAAAAAAAAAAAAGCCGCTGGAATTTGGAAGCCGCCCAATCCTATCCAAGATTGCAAGCGTACACACACGTCCACCTCCAGGTCAGAGCTATGTGGTAGGTGACTAGGCGTGTCCTGGGAAACTTTGCACCGGAGCGTAGACTATGGCACGTAGATTCTTACGACAGTTATTTTTTACAAATCCCTAATGGATCATCAAGGAAAACAAACATATTCCATATGATAAGTTGAAGTTATTTAAGTTGAAGGACATTGACCTAGCAGTCGATTGTCGACAAGAGCGAAGAAGTAATAGAGCCGTAGCACGGGACATCAACGTCACCCCGGGGTGAACATTAGGTGCGCAGAGAGCCGGGGTGAACAGCGCGCAGAGGGACGCAAGGGAGAACAATGCTAAACTCGCCTCATAACTGGTATGTTTTTTATATAAAGTAGCATTTTAATTATTGTATTATTGTTTCTATGGTTGTGTTACTGTTGGCTGCATGAAGGGATAGGGTGTCGCCTTCATTGTTGTGGTTGTATGACTGTGACAATGACAATAAATATTCTATATAATAAATATATCTATCTTTTCAGTGACGAGAAGTGAAGCAAACAATACGTTTTGTTTGGCATTGTTATGACTAGCGACGTTGTTTACGGGCTCCGTTCGGAAACTGATCAGCTCAGTTCTGTTCTGTTCAGTTAAACTAAATATTAATTTCAGTAAATGGGCGCAGCTTTTAGACCGGTACGGCTTATATAACTATTTTTTCACGTTTTCTTAAAAATGACGTGTGTGCGGCTTTTAGAGAGGTGCGCTCATTGGTCCGGAAAATACGGTACTTTCCATGAGTCAGGTGTCTAATAAACCTAAGCAAAAGAACACCAGCAAAATGTGAAAGAGACTCACCCTGTTCTAAATGACGACGCCATGGAAATGACTACAACACTAAAAAAGTGTAACTTCTGTGCAGGGCTCCGAACCGGTTCAAGAAACGAAAACTAACGAAAATTTACTGAATTTTACGAGGAGCAGAAACGGAAACGAAAAAAGATTTCTTCAACTGTTCCGGAACAGAAACGGAACATTATGAAATCCACAAAACCGGTTAAAACGTTTTTTCTCTATATATTTTAACATATCCTTTGTCTAGGAGACTATTTCCATCCACTTTCACTGTCGGTTATCAAGCCCCATGTATCTGGGGCTCCATCTTGTGGACAGATGAGGATGCGAATGTAATGGCATTTTTAACCCGGTTTTCACATTAATACAGTTGCAGGTTTGAAAGTCCACCAAATATATTTTGTATGAACTATATCAAAAATGTAATATTTCACAAAATTAGGAACTTTAAGAACGAACGATGTTTGCGTTCCGAACCGGTTCAGGGCCGATATTTTGGTGGGGGAACGGTTCCGAGAACGAAAACGTTAAATATAGGCCTGGCTGAACCGGTTAGAACGGAACGTTTGAAAAATAATTTTGTTTTCAATCCCTGCTTCTGTGTAACCCTGTTAACACGCTGGTTGACAATTGACTGTTTCAGGTTTTTGCTTTCTTTTACAGCTCTAAAATTAAATATCGGTAGGGCTCTATGATTTTTGCCAGAAAAATCCTGATTTTGTGTCTTTGAAATCTCGATTTTTAAAAATTTGTTTCCGATTTCTTGAGGGGAAAAAAAGGACAAAATATATCAAAACTAGAAGTTTCATATTTCAAGCTTTGCAAATGGTGTCCTTTTTTGGAATTAAGTAGAGACACCTCACCCTTTGGTTTAGGTTTAATACAATTATCAATTTATATACATTTTATTAACCCATATAACTTGAAAACAGACCAGTAAAATAATTATTATCAATGTTTAAAAGGAAATCCAATTTGATTTAACTTTTCAAAAATCCTCTGAAGAGAATAATCCGATTTTGATTTCAAGTCGTTTTTTTTGGACAGCCCTACATATTGCTATCAGGCCAAACAGCTTCTTAGTTGGTTTGTCATGTTTTTCTGCAGGTTATTGATCTCCTGAAGTATTTTTCCTGGGCTGAACCTCAAATCAAGGCAGTGAAAGCCCTGCAACACGTGAGTTCATGCTTTATAGTCTAATTCAGAGCCATATTTCATCTAGCCACATTTGCAGCTAGCGATTATCTTGATCATTGATTAATTGGCCATTTTACTGATGATTAATCAATTAATTGGTTTTTCAATTTCAATCGGATCAATTATTATCCTGAATCATTATCAAAAGTTTGAAATATTAATATTGCAAACTTTTTTCGTTTTTTTAATCTCCACTCATTGCTAACATTTCCGTTTTTTAGTATTGGCATGGAAGAGTCTACTCTTCTGTGCTAACATCTAACATATTGGGTCTTCACCCAAGCTTACGTGTTGTCTTTATTGTATTAAGGCTATGACACTGGGAATGGCAACTGGCATTGGGAACAACAAATATTAAACTTGTTTGAGTGGAGTTGGGCCAAACAAGGAAACGATTAATCACTGGTGATTAGTCAGTTGCAGCTCTAGTTTCATCTACTGATTGGAGCTTTTATGTATATGGCCTATGTACACTGGCTAGTGCTTCCTGTACGGCAGCGGGGAAGAAAGTGTTGTGGCGGGTGTTTCTGGTTCTGGCTGTTCTGCTTGTGGGACAGTTCTGGAGGTGTACAGTTGATTGATATCCGAGTGCGTCAGCGTGGACAATACACTGCAGTTAGAGTCTGACCACACTGTGATGGAGGAGACTTGAGCAGCCGATTATACTTCAAAATTCATACTATCATATTATTAGAGCTGCAACCGATTATTCGATGATAATCAATTATTGAAATAACCGCCAACTAATTTGCTAATCGATTAATCGGCAGAGATTAATCTTTTCATGGTTTGGCCTTTTCTGCAGACAAACGTGTTGAATATATGTTGTTCATAATGCAATTTTTCCAGTGTCAAGGCCCTAATACAATATACAAATGCGTGAACGCCCAATATGTTATAATTTAGCCTGTAAGAGTAGGCTCTTTCATGCTTTCATTACTATAAAATGGAGATAGAGAAACAGCAAAAAGTTTGTAAATCAACATTCCAAACTTTTAATAATGTTCTATAATCATCATTAATGCTAATAACCGTTCCGATTGTAAAGGAACAATTAATCGATTAATCGCCAGTAAAAATGGCTGATTAATCGATTTATCAAAATGATCGTTAGTTACACCCCTACATATTATTAAAAAATGTTAATTCTAAAAATATTATTGGCCGTTTCAATTCAACTCTTCAACATCAATGCAGTCCCTGTCCAATCACAGCTTTTTTGTTTTGATGTTTATCCAATCATGAAACAATAAAAATGATCACCAACTTTTATCCCTCTACAGAAAATGGTTGCGATCCCGACCTCCAAACTGGCCAACATCTTAAACTGTTTCACCTTCTCTAAAGACAAGCTGACGGTGCTGGAACTACTGGCACTGTAAGTAGAATGAATGCTTCAAATAATCACCATTATTTGGAGACGAGGTGGCAGAGTGGTTATAGAGCGTGCCCCCGGACCATTGGTTGAACAGTGCCACAGGTTCTCATCAGAATGAAAAATGCTGCTTGCGGCCAAAAAAATAACTTAAAAAAAGAAATCGATAACTAATATAATTTAAAACGACCTAAATAAAGATAATTAAAAATGTAATAAACTATACTAAATGTAATAAATATACTTGGCTACGCCTTCATATGTACTATGTAAGGTATAAACAAAAAACTGAAATGCAAAAAAAAGGAAGGTAAAAAAAATCACTATTTTCATTTGATGTGCAGCCCTGTATCACGGTGTACTCTGCAGTTAATGTATGTATTTGCTTTTTTTTTTTTTAAATGCCATTTGGAGGGAGACGCCAGCTCAATCCTGGTTCATTGTAGTTAAATCACGTACTAACATTGGCCACTAGAGGGCAGCAGTAGTCTCGTTACCAGACCGTGGCACAGGCTTCTGCAGCCACAGCCCATTTATTGCACATAAGGAACGTAAACTGAGGACCCTGGACAACCCTGGAACATCTGTTTACTCTGTTGCATTTGTTACATTGTGTGCAGTGAATTGGCTGTAAGGCCTAAGACCACGCTCAGAAAAATCTAAAACTGAAAATATCTGATGTGGCTGAAATTTGTTTTTTCTTTTTCTTCGTTTTTCTTTTTACTTTTGCATCAGTTTATTCAGCACATCATCCACCCCAACATTGCACACAACTACACAACCTGATGCGTTTGTTATAAAATACATGTAAGTATTATTGCATCCATAGCCAGGTTTGCTGTCCATATTTTCAACAGGAACATATCGGATGCTGTCAACTACCATCCAGTGGAGGATCTGTTCCGGATTCATCTATCAGAGAAAAAGCGTGCGCGTCGCATCCTCGACCAAGTGAGGCCTCACACTCGACCTCATGCTAAGCAATGTATATACATCTGTAGCTAGGATTAGGGTAAACTTTTAGATAAGAAATTGTGTTTACTATGGTCTACCGGCTGTTTTCTACAGCCAGGGCTTAAATGTACCCCCTTGTCTTTTACATACCGTATTTTCTGCACTATAAGGTGCACCGTATTATAAGGCGCACCCCCGACGAGCAGGCTTTGGAAGAAAAGAAAAAAACATATATAGGGCGCACTGGGCTATAAGGCGCACCTTGGTGCGCCTACAAATCACATTCACAATACCTGTATACGTGTATGTGTGTGTGTTTAACGCGTAACGCTCAGCACATGGGCCTTATATGCAACAAATTGCGCAATTCCATAAATGAGCACAAGAAGTAAATATATACTATGACTAAAAAAATCCACATATAAGGCGCACTGGATCATAAGGTGCACCTCGTTATTTTATGAAAATGAATGCCTTTTAGGTGCGCCTTATAGTGCAGAAAATACGGTATAATGATTTGTAAAAACAAATACACATTGAAAGGTTGATTATTTATTTATTTATTTATTTTTTAAACACAAAAAATGAGCATGACGAACTGATGATGATGATGATGATAATGGTGCCCCACCCCTCCTCCCAGGTGTGCAAAGTGGGGTGCAAGGCTCCCAAGGCCATGATTTCTTCATGCGGGGTCATCCCAGGGAACCCGTACCCCAAAGGTCGTCCCAGCGCACTGTCTGGTACCTTCCCTGTGAGTGTGCACCTTGTTCATAGTCCTTGACATATGTATGTATGCATTCTTTCCCAATGAATATGCAGTCGTCTCCGACTACTTAAGGTAAATCCCTGGAACGAGAAGCATTAATGAATCCTAGATATATTGTAGAGCCATCAGCCGGCAGCAGCCATTTGCAAAACATGTCTTTTATTTATGTATAAAGTTGAAAGTATTCAGACCCCTTCACACTCTTCACTCTTTCTTTCTTTGCAGCCATTTTCTAATATCTAAAAAGTTGAATTCATTTCTGAGTAACGTACACATAGCACCCCAGATGTGTAATTTTTGGCAAATTTATTAAAAAAGAAAAACTGAAATATCACAAGGTCATAAGTATAGTATACCCTTTGCTCAATATTGGGTAGAATCACTCCTTTGAGCTAGTACAGCCATGAGTCTTCTTGGGAATGATGTAACGCATTTTTCACACGTGGGTTTGAGAAAACTCTGCCATTCTTCCTTGCAGAGCCACTCGAGTTCCACCAGCACCAACTATTTACCTGTTTAACTGTTTTGCTTTAAATGTTTTGATGTATTAGTTTGTGCTGTTTAATAGGGAATGCCCCCAGTCAAGAAAGATGCAGAGAAGAAAGAGGAGAACCCCGCTGCCCCAGAGGCCAAAGGAATCGCCTCTCGAATTCTTGGACCGTTCAAACCGGTAAATATTTCCACACTCGCGGGGCTAATCTTGAATCTTCAAAAGCAGAATCAGAATCAAGTTTATTGCCATGGTCAATGATACAAGTTCACAGACGAGGATCTTTTCCTGGTAAACGGTGCTAGATAGATATACAAACAAGCAAGTTAAAAAACACAATAAATATAAGTGGCAATAATATCAACATGTCAACAGTATCAACAATATCTACAATACCAACAAGAATATTACAAGCAGCATTAATATAAGAGTCCAAAACGGTGGGGGGGGGGGGGTATTTACATGGGCAGTTAGTGAGGTAGATTGAGTTGAAGGGGTTGTGAGTTCAGGAGCCGTACGGCAGTGGGATGAAGACTGTTCTTGTGGCGTGAGGTTCTGGTTCTCATAGACCTGAACCTCTTGCCGGATGGAAGCATGGAAGCAGCGTGAAAAGATGGTGACCAGGGTGGGAAGGATTGGTGGCTATCCGTCCCGCACGTTTCTGAGCCCGTGAAGAATACAGAGTCGATGGAGGAGAGGCTGCAGCCAAACAGTTTCTCTGTAGAGCGGACAATCCGCTGCAGCCTATGTTTAGCAGATGGTGCAGCTACGTGAGCATAGGCGTTGAAAATCTGGGGAGTCGGGAATGAAAATATTTACCCACATGTTAAACATTTACAAACATTTGTTAATAACGTGTTTATAATTGTATAATCCATTAGTCAACTGCAGATTGTTACTGAAGTGTAACGGATAGAGTCACGCCTCCATTATCCTTATTGGCTACAAGCTGTGACACCATCGATGTCGCCTCCCATCGGCTATAAATCAGTGATTCTTCCTGACTGAGCTTATCTTAGCCATTACCCAACATTGTATCTACCATAACGATGGTGTCAGAAGTGGGATAGCTCTAATACTGCCTTTTTGTCAACCTCTCCGTCCTTCCAACCCTGCAGTTCCCTTCAACATACAATCCCCAGAGGCCGGTGCCCTATCCCATCCCTCCCTGCAGACCTCACGCTACCGTCGCTCCAAGTAAGAACATGAGGTTTCTACCGTCAGATGTTAGCCTTATGTTGCCCCTAACGGTCACATTGGATCATTTCCCAAACGTCAGAGATCACCTTACCCATTCTCCAATCATCAGTTCGGGATGTATATATCATCCATGTTTATTCAGGTTCAAATCACTTCCAATAACGCCAGCCAGCTGGATCTGGACTAGCTATCCTTGGCAGACGACCTTAGCAACCGTTTACCAGGCAGCCCACATCAAACTAGCCTCTTGAGCCAGAGCCAACAAATCGCCCATGCATCGCATGCCACAAGACTGTACGTTGGGTCTGGGCAAATCAGACAGACGTTGCCCGTATACAGGCTTAC
>OMKY01143869.1:10138-21273 GCA_900302395.1 Bregmaceros cantori
GAGGCCGGTGCCCTATCCCATCCCTCCCTGCAGACCTCACGCTACCGTCGCTCCAAGTAAGAACATGAGGTTTCTACCGTCAGATGTTAGCCTTATGTTGCCCCTAACGGTCACATTGGATCATTTCCCAAACGTCAGAGATCACCTTACCCATTCTCCAATCATCAGTTCGGGATGTATATATCTCTCTAGGTCGTCCTCAGACGAGCCTTCCATCGTAGCCTCCAGTCATCCCGATCCTCCATACATTTGGCCAGTTCGTTGGTGCTATGGACTCCCGCGTCCTTCTTGAGCATGTCCACGAATGTTAGGGTGGGGCGTCCTCTGGACCGTTGCCCATGCGTAGGTTCCCATAGCACCAGTTTGCTGGTGCTATGGGATATATATCATCCATGTTTATTCAGGTTCAAATCACTTCCAATAACGCCAGCCAGCTGGATCTGGACTAGCTATCCTTGGCAGACGACCTTAGCAACCGTTTACCAGGCAGCCCACATCAAACTAGCCTCTTGAGCCAGAGCCAACAAATCGCCCATGCATCGCATGCCACAAGACTGTACGTTGGGTCTGAGCAAATCAGACAGACGTTGTCCGTATACAGGCTTACCAATTGAATTATTCAAATCGAGACATGGTCGGAGTTTGGTATGGGCGACGTGAGACGTGGGCGGAGTTTTGTATAGGCGACGTGAAGCGTGGGTGGAGTTTGGTTGGCACGCCTCCACGCCGCTTGTACCACCTACTGTGCTGTGACTCGATAACACATTTTGATTGACTGCTGGGGGTGGCCCCGCAGCTGTTCTAATTATTGGTCCTGGCTAGTCTAGAGATGCTTCGCTCCTTTGGAAGTGAAAGGGTTCAATATAGTTGGACGATAATGCAATATTTTATCGTAGTGCGATAAAACTCAAAAGGCTCAAAGACAATACAGCAGATTCAATCATTTCAATATCCGAACGTACGCCTTTTAGCAGCCAAGGCTAACACCACCAGGACGCGATGTGTCCTTCAGAAACAATTCAACGAATTGCCAACAACAATGCCAAACATAACGAAATCACAATGTGCTGATTCCTTAACTACATGCACTATAGTATTAATAATTGTAATTTAAAAACCCTGACATGGGGGGGTGGATATTTTATTAATTGAAATTAATCATTGAAATACGTTGGACAGTGCAATCTGCCCGAGAGTTGTGAGCGGTGAAACTGCCATCATTTGCAAATCTTCCTTCAAAGCTCTGTCACTAACGATTGCAATTTTTAATATACAATACAAAGAATGGTGTAATTTATTAACCTTCATATTTTTGAATAATGCACAGATTTTGCTGCTTTCCTTGTGTGCAAATCACGTTCATGCAATTTCAAATCAAACTTTATTGAACACCAGGGCTCTGAACCGGTTCAAGGAATGAAACCGAAAACAAGCAGAATTTTCCAAGGAGCAGAAACTGAAACGAAAAAAGTTTTCTTTAAATGTTCCAGAACAGAAACAGAACATTATGAAATCCACAAAACCGGTTAAAAACGTTTTTTTTCCGTTCTCTATATATTTTAGCATCTCCTATGACTGGGAGACTATTTCCGTCCACTTTCATTGTCATCAAGACCCATGTATCTGGGGCTCCATCTTGTGGACAGACGAGGAAGCGAATTAAATAGCGTTAATACAGTTGCACTGAAGTTTGAAAATCCACCAAATATATTTTATATAAAAACCATTGCCTAAACGTACCATTGCACAATATAAGGTGTTCCGAACATTTTAAAAATAATTTCGTTTCACAAAAGTATGAGTATTTTAAATACTTAATTTATCATTTATTAGACATGTCAAGAAAATGATCCCTCCAATTGTCCCTTTCCCCTGTATAAAAGCATTATTTTATATTGCTAACAATCTCAATAAAAAGGACAGGAACGAGGATTTAAATGTAGTGTGTGCTTGCCATTCATATACTTTCCATGAGCTAGGTCTCTGATAAACTTAACCCAAACACCAGCTAACACTGTCACTAAAAACTAAATGATGAAAAAAATTCTCTATCGATTATCGTATCAATATCGAACAATATGGGAAAATATATCGTGATAACATTTTTGGCCATATCGTCCAGCCCTAATTCATAGCTAGCTCGCCAATTTTTGCAATTTTGAATGGAACTTGCATAATCGTTAGCATCCCATTTGCATTAGTATGTTAGCATTAGCATTTTAGCATAAGCATGTTAGCTTATCAGTATTAACATATTTGCATTGGCATGTGTTTGCAATACATGCATGTTGACATTTCTGTAATTACCTGACATTCTAAATTGTTACAATTTAGTTGTTACAAACAAATATATATTTTCCATGGCCTGAAATGTAAAAAATCCATGATTTCTTCAGGTTTATGACGCATGAACCCCGACAATTGAATGGAACATTCACACAATACAGTTACACACAATAAACACAGTACACAAATTAACAATACACTTCAATATAGCTTTGCCCTATTGCCAACGCTGTGGGATAAACGTGAAAATGCTCCAAAAAACACTATTAGAATTACAACTATAGCACGATGCCCAAAGTAAAGGTTATGCCTTTTCCAAATTGGCCGTGATGTGGTGGAATGGAAGTTACTAATCCTGAAATGTGAATCGTATCTGGCAGGTTACAAAGCGGGCAATCACCAGAAGACAACTCCCGGGGTGAACAGCGGACCCCTGCTTCTCTCTCACCCTGCCACCCCCTCCACACGGGACCAGCAGCCCCAGCCCCCCACCGCGCCCATCGCTCCGGTCTTCCCTGGCATGGTGCCCTCGCAGAATCCCAGCACGCCCTCTCCGTCCCCCGCCCCTTCTCCCTCCGTCATCAAAGGCGGCCCGCCCACGCCGGCCGCAGCGCCGTCCGTCATCCGGACTCACACGCCCACTCCCACCACACCTTCCGGAGCCTTCTCCTCGCCCCCCTTCCACAGCGGACAATCGCGCTCGGACACATCCGCTACAACCTCCAGGTCACAACAAGAGTCCGTTGGCCAGGCCCAGCACACCAAGGGCTACCCCCAGTCTATGGACCCACAGCAGGGCAATCCCTCTGGGTCAGTGATCCGTAGTTACACTCCCTCCAGCGGGGCCATGATGCCGGGAGGGTCCGTCCCACCCTCGCAGGGCCAGAGCCCACGGCCGACACCTGCCCAGAGCGGCCACTCGCAGACCACACCCAGTTCGGCGATGTACACCGAGCAGCAGCGAGCGTCCGCCCTCGGTAGACACACAGCGGGCAGCGGAAGCCCCGTCCCGTCGGCCTTCAAGGGCGCGTCGCGTAGCACGACCCCCTCGGTAGGCTCCATGGCGGCACCGCTGGCCCGCTCCCTGGGACTCTCCCACCCGTCCTCTTCCCCTCAGACCCCACCCGCTCCGCCGCCGCATTATGCCGGGATGTCGTCCTTCACAAACACCCTCCCTCCATCCTCTCTTTCTTCTGCTATGTCCTCCATAGCGCCCTCCAACCAGCCACAGACCTCCGTGTACGCGGGTCACACCGCGGGTGCTGCGTTTGGGCTGGGCCTGACCAGCACGCCCTCCATGTTCCCCGGCCACTCAGCCTTCCCAGGCTTTGCCGGCTCCGGAGGTCCAGGCGCCGGCAGCCCTGTGCTGTCGTCGTTCATGGGTCTTCCTGGGGCCGCAGCGGCCACAGTGGCATCGGTGGCTCCGCTCCAGGCCACGCCCGGCTTGGCCGCCTCTTCCCCCGTCCTCCCAGGCTTTGCTTCGGCCTTCAGCACCAACTTCCAGCCAGGGTAACCCAGATAACCGTATATAATACTGATGCCGTTAAAACGAGGAACTCGACTGATATCAGGGAGCCTACTGTTCTTAAGGAGTCATTTACAGGGAATCTGCAGCAATGGCCTGTTGAACAGTATACTTTCTCTATCTCTAGATAAGGTGACGCTTCTTGGTAAAATGTACATTTTTATGCAAGCATTTGGACGGGTCTGATTTCCAAGAGTTTCCTTGGTAAACCAATGACCATTCGAATCAGCTGTTCCGGTTAAATATGTCATATAGCGGACATTGGGCATTCCGGTTGTTCTGGTAATTTTAATACCTTTAACACAGTACCTGTTTTTATGTAAATGTTGTAATTGAACTAATGAAATTATTGAACCTCTTGTTCCTCTATTTTCAAAGAAGCTCTAAATAAGATGTGTGCTCTGTTTTCCAGGCTAAGCGGGAGTCTCCCAGCACCGGCCGGGGCAGGTTTCCCCGGTCTGCTGTCCTTCCCTGGGGTCCCCGGGGTCCCTGCCTTCTCCCCCTCCGCCTCGCCCTCTCTCCACAACCCAGCCGCCATGCAGTCCGCCCTTCTACAGGTCCAATACAAACTCGCAATACATACAGAAATTACTACAATACATGCGTATCATCTCTTAGTACATCCGTCCAATGCGTGGTGTTTTTTTTTCCCACTTTGCCGAGAACAATGCAGTAGTCTGCCGTCCACCACCAGCCAGACGGATTCATTATCAACAATAATGATAACAATAATAATATATAATAATGACTATAATTTATGAATACTATAATAATAATAATATTTTTATTATTATTATTATCTAACAAAAAAATAATAATATGGTCATTCAGCAGCAGTGTGGGTCTGGGGAGGAGAGTGGATGGTGCTGCTCCCGAGGGCAGTGTGCTCGCCCGCCCCAAAAATAAAAAATATATATAGATAGATGGATAAAAATGAAGGCAGAAGAATTGTGAGGTCAATCAGGGAATGTGTTGCTTTGCAGGCTCACCCACAGTCGGCCCTGGATGGCTACCCAGGGCAGACCAACGGTTTCTCAGGCTACCCTCCTACACCCGGGACCCCCTTCCCCCTGCATCCTCAGCTGGGCTGGCAGTGACTTCATACTGGACCCCCCTGCATCCTCAGCTCACCCAAAATGTGAATGAATGAAGGACCTCAGTTACACCAGTCTGCCACACTCTCTTGATGAATTTGTTCGGTGCATTTCCATGTGTGTGCAGCAAATCCTTCTCCTCTGTAGTTGGTGTTCTGTTGGAAATCTACTCAGTGGAAACTTCTGTTTTGGTATATCCTAAAATGATATGGATTCTGTAGTGTTTTCGTAACCTGTGTGTCTGAACAGTGCATCATGGGTAATTCACTTGGTTGTGATTCCAGCACAGTGTGCGTACAATAGACGATGCTGGGTGTCAGTATGAGTCTGCACGAGGTTCATCGAGTCGGCAATGGCGTCTATGGGCCATATGTGACTGGTGGAGTTTACACCATGATGCATGTCCCCCAGCGCACTGGGCACGTATAAATAATGTGTAGCCTCGACTTGGGGATAGGTTTATTAACCTCTTCTGGATTTGAGGCGGACACTCCCCCCGGCTGTGTTACAGTAACATATTAATACCGTGTAGCTTCTACTTGGGGCTAGGTTGATTAACCTCTTCCTGATTTGAAGCGGACACGCGCCCAGCTGTGTTACAGTAACATATTGATACCGTGTAGCCTCTACTTGGGAGATAGGTCGATTAACCTCTTTGTGATTTGAGGCCGGCATGCCCCCAGCTGTTATTTTCTTTTTACATTCTATGAAGATGAACCCAACCAGACAGAATGTGCAACACTGCTGGTGATGGCTTTCGTTTTTTTTTTTTTTACTCCTCAGCCTTCGAGCTCGACATGAACGTACAGGGGCTCACCACAAAGTAGGCCTTTCCCCAATCTTGTCTTGATAGAGAAAGTCTGTCTTTGTGGGAATGTGCCGTTTTATTTTTAAACTTAATTTGTTTGTATGTATTCTGACGACCTGGTGAATTTTTAATGTTTTTATTTCAATGTGTGAATGGTGGTGCTCCCTTTAAACCCCCACAACTGTCATCAGGTTTACATGAAACTTTTAATGAAAGTGCATTTTTAGAAGAATCTTTTTAAGGCATGTTAGCACGTTTTGAATGATCGACCCGGGTGTGGTGTTGAAAAGACGGTCCAAGGATCAGATGAGAAATGAGGCGGTCTCATCGGACTGCACCAAAAAAAAACTGAAATTGTTGGTTTCCAACGCTTTGCTGTGTTGACACAGATGGTAATGTTTGAACTCCACTGCATGCGTCCATAACGTCAAGTGATGAATTCTGGTCCTAATGCCTTTAATCAGTCAAATCCCACCACCTCTTCAAACAAAAACCAAGCATATTTTCTGGTGCTCCGTTTTCAAAGTACTTTGAATTCATGGCAGGGACGCATTGACGTGCATATGTGTTTGGCAGCTCACGTTTCCAGAATGTGCATTTTCTTTTGTTGAAACCCCATTTGAACAAGTTTGTCTCGGTTTTTCTTTTGGAACATTTCGTGACGGGTTTGGAACAGTGCTGATGGGGATGGTGTACAAGCCTAATACTTCATTAAATTCCTCAACCGCAAACTTCTGACTTACATGTCCTTTCTGTTGATGTTTGGTTTGTGCACCGAAAAATAAGCACACATTTTCATGCCCATTTTTGGTCACTTTGCTTAAATGCCTTCATATTTCACTATCCACACTTAAAGTGAGTAATTTTACTTCAACATGAAACAAGTAAGCAACAATTTGGACGGTGGAGTCGGCCACGCGCACACAAAGGCAAAGCTACTGTGTAAGCAGCGTAAGTTGTAATTGGTTGACTAAAGAAATGCCAAATCAGGATGGATGTTGCACCACCACCACATGCAATGATTGGACTAAGCATCGTATTGACAAGCTAGAAAGGGTTCCATTAACGGAGCTTAGCTGCGATAAGTCGGCGCTTATTCCTCAGTCAAACCTCATCGTCAATTTGACTCGGCAGCTAGACTTATATAGCTATTATAGAACATCATGGTAATTCCCATTATATTGCAATGCCAACCTTGAAAGCGATGGATACGAGCCAACGCATTAAATAACTCCTATTTCGGGCAAAGGCCGGACAGTTAATGCGCTTTGCTTGATGCATCAAAACTGCTGGATTACTTTTCATGTTTTATCTGTTAAGTTTGTCTCAAGAACCTGTTTTTTGTGGTCATTAATAATACTACCAATCAAACAACCAACTGCCTGTGGCCGAGTCTTGTAATGCTCTTGGTCAGTAATGTTATTCTGCTGTTTGTAGTGGGATCGATAACTGTCACCGGCACATGTTTTATTATATATTATTGGAACATAATTACGGTAAAACGTTGACTAAACATTAAAACACTGTAAAGTGCTTTGCGTAAAGTAAAATCAGTGCGATTTGAATCGGCTCACTATGGATTACAAGGCCGTACTAACCAAAGTTTGATGACAAGCTTTTTACGGCCGCAGAGTGAATTCAGTTTAAGTCTGTAGCTCTTAAGCCTGTGAACATTCTCTTCCGTTAGCCTGCTAGCAGGCTAACTCCAGCGAACATGTTAGCATGGCGATAGGACGCCATTTGGTGCTAGTCACGCTGTTGGTACTTAATTTTGGCCCCTAAACGTGGATTAAGCGGGTTTGAGGCTATAATACTCCCTGACGGAATAGGCCCCTCGAAATAGAACTGTTTTGAGATGAGTAGTTGAGTCACTGGTTCCATTTACAAACTCTGTTGTGGAATAATTCTCTTTTCACGGGTGAAATCTAAACCATTGTTATTTATTTTGTCAATATCTTAAGTATATGACCCAAAACAATGATAAAAATAAGAGCCCCCAAAATGGCTGCACAGATGTCAAAAGGTGATGTTCCCCATGTCATCACTTGTGAATGGTGGCTAGAGTGTCAGTATAAAAATGTTAATTGCATCTCTACTTTCCGTGGGGATGCCTTATGAAGAGAAAATGTTAACATCATGTCTTTGTCAACAGAGTCAAAAAGCTTTACTAAAACCAATAAAACCCGGGGGCGCGCGGTGGCCGAGCAGGTAGTGAGTGCATCTCCCAGACCATAGGTCGAGCGGTGCCGGCTTTTCTGCAATCTCTTCATCCCAGTTTTTGATTTAATCCAGTTATTATCTTTCTCAATAAAAGATTGAAAAACGGCGCTTGCGCCCAAAACAATAACTTGAAAAAAATCAATAAAACCCAGAGCAACGTCACCAGTACTATAGGATCTCCTCAATGATTCTACGTACAGCTAATATTTAACTGAAAACCATGTTGATTATTTGGAAAGAGAAGACAGATGTTTCAAAAACGCTAGAATCGCAGCCACCCCACTTGGCAGGGGTTGTTGCCTCCTGCTCTTGTTGTGGGGTGGTTGGCATGCAAGCCGCTCCCTTCAACACTGGGACAGCGCTGAATGATTAAGACCTCACAGGGCTTCACAGGTTTTCAAGTGGGCACCCCGTTTCGTCTGTGTTTCGTTAACTAGCCCATGACCCCTCCACAGTGCTTGATGGCCGAACCAGCGTCCTGGAACTGCTAGCTCTGCCCTTGAAGTCTTCATCGCTCAGCTCTGACCACAACCCTCCTCTGCCTGCGCTAGCTCCTGTTCGCTTCTTGTTGTCGTTTAACGGCGATCGACATTTGAGTAAGCAGGTCATTCACGCCGGTTTTGCAAAAATTCCAGAGCAAGCTGCTTTCACTGACTCAGTGCAGGTCATTAACGCCGGCTCCTCTTCAGCCACAGCCACCTAGATGCCGTCTCTGATTGCCAGAGTGACTGGCACGGAAAGCCCCTGCTACAAAACTTCACCGGTAGGTTCCAAGCTCTCCATCAGCTGAGGGGATACAGAGGGGCTTTCCAACATACGGTATCTACAGGATGTCTACAGGGTGTTTATAGTCTACAGGGCGTCGTTCATTAGCTATGTGATTATTTTATTTTCTGGTCGTCCTCGACTACCTAGACACCAGTCTGCTTTGTTACTTTTATCCTGTTATTGACACCAGTCACAGGAGAGGAAAATCATCAAAACTATTTGAACGACTGCTGCTGTTGATTGTTCACATAATGAACTCCTTTGTTAAACGGTGCTGGTCGTAAAGGAACAGGCAATCTGCGGTCACTATGTTCACAAACACTCCAAGAACGGGACGTCGATCACCAGCATCAGCATTCTTTCTGACATGATAGGGGGGGTGGTCTGATTCTTCTTCTGTCAGCCGGTCACTCCACGTGTCACAATTGATCGTCCCTGAGGAACCCTGGAGAGACATGATTGGTCAGTCATGGACGGTTGCATGGTTGGCGCTGGCGCGCCTGGTGCTGCAAGTCAGCAATAAACCAAAAGAAAGCAAAACGTATGGGAGGTTTGTGTTAAGTTAGGGAATTGATCTGGTGTGACAACAGGTGTGTGTTCCCTGGAAACACATTTAGCGCTGGTGCCGCTGGGCTGTTCCATTGACGTTAGAGTCATGGAGGAAAGCGCAGCGTTACGCGAGGTGCGACCATCGACCCTTAGTTGCCATTATTCATTCACTCACTATTAGAGAGACCAAATAATAGTCGAACTGAGGTGACACGTAGGCTGCCATGGCACAACGTCATTGTATGAGAAACTTGGAAGAAGCCCAACATTCACCAGAAAACAACAGTATGGATTGTGAAGGCGAGTTCCGTATCTCGGCATCTCCAATGAGGTAACAGCACAGCAGTTTTTGTACAAACTGGATGTATGGTTAAAATAACACTCACTCGACCACAGCTCCTTTCAAGGAAGCACTAGGCACACAAGCGTGACAAAGCCATGAAAGTGAATTGATAGGTAGTAAGTGCAGGACCACATTTGGACAGACGGCCTTCTCCATTAAGGGGCCAAATCTCTGGAAGTCTATACCAACAGAACTAAAACAAGAGACAGATAGCAATGTTTTTAAGAGAGGACTGAAATCATGGCTGAAATCAAATCAAAGTTGTACGCATGCACAATAATTCTGTCCTAATGCCTTAAAAGATCATGTTCTAAAAACATGTCTTCATCGATAATGGTGTATATTTGTATTTCCTTTGATATTGATTGATTGTATGTTTTAAGTGATGCTAGTTTATATTTGAATTCATTGTACCTGTATATTTGTCTATAATGTTCCCACTAGTGGATTCTAACTGGTAGCGCCTCCTGTGGACAGGTGTTGAACGATTGCTACAAACAGTATGCAGTGCATCTGGCTTGTCCAATGTATCATGTGATGTCCATATCAAATAAATAAAAACCTAGCCTAAGTAATCTTGTGGGTCTGAATGAGCCACAATGGTTAGAAGCACATCTCCTGTGCTGCCCAGTAGCTCAGTCGGTTAGGCAGTGCACTGGAGAGCATGCATATGCCTTAATGGAGTGGCGAGTCGGTGGTTCGAATCCCACCACTGATGAATTTCCCACATGTCTACCCCCCCCATCTTCACCTGTTTCCACTAACCCTAATAAATAAAGCTTGGGAAAAAAACAGCCTGAATGGGCTGGAAAAACATTTAAGAAGCACATCTCCTGAATGGAATTAGACAGCGGGGAACAGTTAACAGTTGTTGTTGTATTTTAAGGTTTCCCCTGGGATGCCCAGCAAAAGCGACAAGCTTCGTGACTAGAGCCAGAGAGAGATAAAGAAACTCAAAGCCCCACCGATGTAAGGGCCCTGGTTCTATTGATCGTGTTGAGGATTATCTTTATTGGATAGTATTAGTCGGAAACTGTTGAAGTGATCGGGGTAGACATCGCAGACGAGCCGACGAGGGGAGGAGAACTCGCAGCACTGCGGGCGCTGCGGTAGACACAGCGCAACATAATGTAATGAGATGCACCAGCGCGGTGCATGCTGGTCTGACACTGTTGGTGTCTCAGCATGCACCAGCGCGGCCCTTAAATAGAGTCCGAACGAACCTTGGCAATAGCTGGGTTCAGCTATTGGCGATGTAAGTTCCTCTATTCCCAGATCCTCCACGAGGGGACAGCCTTTCGTTACATTGGTGTCAGGAAGTGGTTGACGGACCGCACACGGTGGGGATGGCCGCGGGGCCGCTTGATGGGGCGAAAGGCGCCGTGGAGTTGGAGCGGCTCTCGGGATGAGAGCCATGTCGGGAGGGGGCAGTGTAATGAGATGCACCAGCGCGGTGCATGCTGGTCTGACACTGTTGGTGTCTCAGCATGCACCAGCGCGGCCCTTAAATAGAGTCCGAACGAACCTTGGCAATAGCTGGGT
>OMKY01143871.1:0-14189 GCA_900302395.1 Bregmaceros cantori
TGCAGTGTTATAATTGTAATAATCAATAATCGGCAAGGAATTTAATCATTGTTATTGTCTGCACATTTGTGCACTCAACAGCAACGGCCGAGATTTCGGACACTAGAGTTGGTGCCAACTTGCAGTGCATTATGGGTTATATTGCTTGATCTAGGGTACATCGATGCTCACTACTTTTCGCGGTGCAGCGTGGGATACTTTCAGTGCACTATATAGGGTACATGGACAATTCGGACACCCCTACAAAATGGTGTGCGGCCCATAAAGTGTACTATATTGGGGATAGGGAGTGAGTTTGGACACAGCCAGTGTTGTTCCACATGATGTCATGGCTTGGTGGGGGCAGACATTTTGGTGGTATCACGTACGGTGAAGTATGCGTATACGTACTAATTAAGTGGTATTACTTGGTATTACCACTTTATGTCCATTATATAGGGGCCAATACAATGGATGTAGTTAGGCTGCCATCTGGTAGCAATTGATATCCTATTACCATGGATAATTCAATCATGTAATACTTTTATACGGACAATGTTAAGCAAACGTCGCCTCTGTCTGGCCGCACTGATACCACTATAATGTCTGCCGTGACGTCACCGTGCCTATTGAGTGTGAATGCAGTGATGTATAGTTTAGTCCTAAGTGTGTCACTTTGTGAAAGTCCCAAAAACACTTTGTGGACGTGGATTGCATTTGTGCGGTCACACAGTGGAGGTCAGTGCAGTTCAGTGTGCCAATGGACCATTTCACAGACAATTACCAAACCTCATTCTAGCATTTGTCCTAAATCTAAGGCCACAGGGTCTGCGTCGTGGATAGTGGATGCCATAAAGGGTAGAGTTGTGAGGGTAGTGTTAACTCATTCAGTGCATGTTCCCACGTCATTGTGAATAGTACCGATGAGCGCCAAAGAAATGTTTTACAGCGCCTGTATCTGACCACCAGACGCGGCATACGTCGCCTATGGGGCCATATAAAGGCATATAGCGGTGGCGTATGCTGCGACCTAGCCGAGACCGTCGCCACTGCACCCCCATTTACTTGACATTTTGTGAGAAATCAGCAGTTTTTAGAGATACCCACCCATGTTCTGGAGGCTATAACTAAAGAATGGAAACAGGTAAAAAGAAGATTTTTTTTCTGATGATAAAGGTGAGTCTGAAGTTTTTGTTGTCAAGGACACAGAACTTAATTTTCTATGGGTCTTGGGAAAAAAAAAAAAAAACACTTGCATGTTGAAAAAACCCTGGCACTGGGACGTGCCAAATTTGAAAAGGGCTGGCACAGGAGGAGTTAAAGGACACAAAGGACACTGTGTTCAATGGATAGAGAGTTAAATGGTGAAAAAGATGGTTGTTGGTGCTTGATGACACATCACCAAGACAAGACCAGACACACACTGTAGGAGAAAAAAATACAATGGCCAAATCATACACCACCGCCGGGTAAACATTTACCATGATGCATTACCATTCTAAGAAAAGAAGTAAAGTTAACCATCGAAATCAACATAAACATCTGGTTTGTATTTATCATTAAAAAGGTGTAGCTTACAATTCACAGTACAGAGAGAACAGGTGCAAATAGTAAATGGTAATTTATGCAATAGGGCTATTGCATGGTGACGTCACAACTTGGCGGCAGCAGACATTATGTTGGTATCATTGCAGTCAGATGAACAGGCAGAGGGCCATATTTGCATAACATTGTTTAAAAGTCTTCTATTAGTACTATCAATTGCCAGCAGGTGGCAGCCTGATTACGTCCATTGTATTTGCCCTCATATAATGGACGTGAAGTGGACTTATCCGTAGGTATGGGTATACTTCACCGTTTCGAGATACCATCAAAATGTCTGCCGCCGCCAAGCCGTGACGGCACATGCGAAAGCCCTATTTTCATATAGTATGTAACGCTCCATCCAAGCATCTTAGTAGCCTGGCGAGCCAGAGCCAACGCATCGTCCACGCATCGCACATCGCTAGACGCTTGCATAGGGTCTGGGCAAATCAGGGTCGCCGTCGGTACAGAATCAATTGACCATTTAGCATGAGGTTGTACGGGCTACGCAAGAGGTGGGCGGAGTTTGTACGGGCTACACGAGAGTTGGGCGGAGTTTGGTTGTCAAGCCTCCACACCGCTTGTCCCACATACTGTGCAGTGACTGGATAACAAGATATGATTGACACTTTTTTTTTTTTTAGTTTTGCAACCCTGGTTTTACCAGACCCAATGCAAGCGCCTAGCGATGTGCGATGCATGGACGATGCGTTGGTTCTGGCTCACCAGGCTAGCATCTTAGCAGGAGGTACTGAACACTCTTGTATAAAAAAAGCACTTTGTCCGGATTGTGGAGTTAAAATCCCCCAACACAGATTTAGTTTCAACCATTTAACGAATCTGACTCGACTCCTTGGTCATGTCAATCTGCTGATTAGTGACAATACCTTGGTCACAGAATCAAGCTGGAGGCAAAACCCTGTCAGAACATACTCTTTTGGCTGTACTTGTACTTGTACTTGATACAAGTCTGGTAGTTGAAGTGCATGATTTAGGGAGCAGGCTTGTTCAGGGCCCACAGCACGACCATGCACCTTTTTCTAATACATTCTATTCGTTTGGCCAGCAGAGGCCGATACATCACTTACTGAAACACAGCAACTATAAAAATATCCCCCCACACTAGGTCAGCATTATAAATATCTTGATGCTAGTTCAGAGATTAAAGATACATATTCATAAATAATACATACGTACATAGATAAATAGATATTCTGTAGGTTGATTATAAATTCTGTCATAAAAGTGTCTCTCGCCTTCTTGAGTGGAGGAGGATGGTTGGGAAATGCTCAAGAGGGGCATAGGCTGTGTCAGGTTGTGTGTTTTGAGATGTGAGGATACGTTGGTGTGGTTGAGTAAGCACAGCAACGGTGATGTTGCCAAATCCATGTCTTACAAGCAGGGCTCCGAACCAGTCCAAGGAAACAGAAAAGAACCGAATTTTATGGAATTTTACGAGGAGTGAAAACGGAAAAAGATTTCTTCAACTGTTCCGAAACAGAAATGGAACATTGTGAAATCCACAAAACCGGTTACAACTTTTTTTGTTTTGTTTTCTATATATTTTAACATCCTATATCTGGGAGACTATTTCCGGTTGTGCATCCATCCAACTTTCACTGTCAGGCATCTGGGGCTCCAACGTGTGGACAGATCAGGAAGCGAATCTAATGGCGCCCGAACACTGGTTTTCACGTTAATAAAGTTGCACTGAAGTTTGAAAGTCCCCCAAATATATTTGGTATAAACAATATCTAAACTTAACATTGCACAATGTAAGGAACTTTAAGAACGAAAAAATCTTTGCGCTCTGAACCGGTTCAGGGCCGATATTTTGGTGGCGGAACGGTTCAGAGAATGAAAATGTTAAACATAGGCCTTCCTGAACTGTTCCGAACAGAACGTTTTAAAAATAATTTTGTTTTAAAGCCCTGTTTATAAACAATTGCTATCTATGTTGGATTGAAGCCATGGCTCCAGTCGATGGCTCAGGACCGAGGTCTTGTGGCATGGTAGATTAAACCATGGCTGTGTCCAAAATCGCTCCTTATTCCCCATATAGTTGACTATATAGGGTGCACGCCGTAATGTAGGGGTGTCCGATACCCCACGTTTGTCTGTATTTCATCAATATTTACGCAAAGCGGTGAGCGAAGTGGGGTGGGTAATTGGTAATTGGTCACATAGCTAGTTTAAGAAGAGCGTTTTGAAACAGTGTGCGTTTTGAGACAAATTCAGCCACTTCGGTGCACTGCGATGACTTTACACAGGCAGCTTTACAGACAGCGGAAGTACATGTATAAAGGGCGAGACAAAACGGCAGCGTTCTAATTATGACATATTTGATGGTCACTGCCATTTTTGAGGTCTCCTCTCAAACCAATTTGAACACATCAGAACACCGCCAACACTTCAGTCATAGTCAGAGAGTTGTGTGTAAAAGTAACAGTAAATTACAAAATTATCAAAAAGTTAATTTTAAAAAAATATTCAGTTTGTGGCGGCACCAAATGTGTGCACTGCACAGGCAAAAAGCTGCACAACTTAGCACAGTTGTTGGGAAAACAACAGAGCTATTTTACTATGTCAATATAAATATGTAATGAAATGTCTGATGGCAGACTGGCCATCATATTGAAGTTCATAGTTATTTTTGAAATGATTTGAAATGAAGGAGATGCAAATTATGAAAATGCAACCTTTAAATAAGGAGAAAGTAGAGCTGCAACTGATTAATCGACTAAAATTGGGATAATCATCAATTAATTTCATAATCGATTCAGCGGCCCCGCCCATTCTCTAGGATATTAAATACTGTTAAGCCCCACAAAGACACATAATGGGTGAAAACACAATAAGTTAGCACAGAAGAGTCGGCTCTTCCATGCCAATACTAAAAAAATGGAAATGTTAGCAATATATAGAAACGGAAGATAGAAAAGATAGCGAAACCGGAAAAAAAGTTTGCAATATTAACACTGCAAACTTTTAATAATTAACGTTTCAGGTTAATAATCACTTCCATTTAGATATAGAATTTGCTGATTAATCGATTAATCATCAGTGATATTCTTAGTTGCAGCCCTACAGAAAATAGAAATAGCATCAGACTTTTGTTCGTACAAATTGTATACATGAGTGTGTATATGGAGAATGGCTTATTTGGAAAATCAAAATCAAATCTCAGAGCAATAAAAAAACAGATAAAAGTTGCTTAAACCTTGGATTTATGATGCAAACATTTGAACACTATGCAAACATGTATACAAGATAACCCTATCTCTAACACACACACAAATATTTAGCTGACAAAGAAAGTGTACATTTACGTTTATTGGAATGAGCCGCTATTCAACTTCAAAAAGATTGTGATAGTGCCATGCTATTTTCCCCAACAAGCTCTATAAAATGCTTCAATTTGTCAATTACTTCATACGTTTTGATTTTGATGTTGGCAATGACAAACAAGTAGAGTCCTCATCAGGCTGGGGGCCCGAGGGCCGGGCCGGATGGGACCGTATTTTAACCTGTGATGTCGGACGTAGGTAGTATCTTGTACTCACCAATTATAGTAATGAGAACAGGAAAATAAAACTGATTTGAAGTCGGCCATTCGTCGTATTACGTGTTGTCTATGGTGTCATCTGAATAGTGGAAACAGATCCAGAAACAGACCTGAGCATCAACAGATTTTAAATGTATTTACGCGTTTGTTGGCTGACTGTTCTTACCACTTCATTACAAATTAAATCCAATTCACATCTGCATTCCAACTTCCTTGTTGGAATTTGCATTTCAAGTATGTGTATGTATTTTTGTCTGTCCTGTTCACGCGATGCTGTAATAGTACTCTGACAATGATAATAATAATAATTAATAATAATACTAATAATACTACTAATAATAGAAATAATAATTAATGTACCACCATATAATAATAACAAAATGCAAATTTCTTACATCGAGTAAGTAAAACCTCGTTCCCACACAAGATCAGTAGCAGATGTGCATGTTGTTTACAGGCCCGCAAAGTTGTAAACCACGGACGGAGGCGCGAACAGCCACACACACACACACACGGGTCTACTCATATACACGGGCTAGGGCCGGGCTTTGAGCAGAAGTGCTCGGAAAAGGGCCGGGCTCAGACAAAACATTTTGGCCCGATGAGGACTCTACAAACAAGATCATCACAGAGAGAGAGTGGGAGAGGTGGGGGAAAGAGAACGATTACTTTGTAATTGGTGTCTTTCTTCATACTAGCCCATGCATTTAATATGAAGAAATTCGGTTAATACATGAAGGGCACTCCAAGTCGTGTACTTTGTGCACTACTACACACTCCATAAGAAGTGCACAGATTCCATAGCCTGGGAAGCTAGAACAAATGAAGTGTACACACAAGCAGGCTCGAAAAAAGTGTCAATCAAATAAAGTAATCCAATCACAGCGCTGTAGGCGTGACAAGTGGCATGGAGGCCCATGTCTCGATTTGAACAAAGCCCGCGTTAACAGGCCGCTGATTGGACTGCCAGAATTTGAGCCACTATCTAATTTGTCTGCCTGCTTGGTCCAGACCCACCGGACTGTCTAGTCATGTGCGATGCATGGACGATTCATCAGTTCTGGCTTGGGAGGCTATGAATTTCCAGCAGAGAATTGGTGTTCCAAATGGAATACTAAACTGAAAGGAAACAGAGATCGTGCGACGTTGCGTCATCCCACCCCCCACCATCATCACTCGCTGCGCAGTAACCTCACATGTCAATTGTGATTCATATCGCATTATTGTGACAGTTCACTATAAAATAAATTTAAAAACTCACATTTATACCCTCCCACTACATAGTCAAAATGTCCATCGTCATGCACTACCAATTTTGGCCGTTCGGAGTGCACCATTCAGGTACTTGTGGCTACGAGTGGGCCAATTTTTGATTTGATCTTCACTCGCAATTTTTTGGCCATCACAATTTGGCGTATTTTGGAGAAATTGTGACATCGCCAAAATCTTAAAAGCGGTGCGGCTTTTGGCGGTGGGCAGCGTTCTCTGATTGGGGCTGTTTTGGCACAGCGGCTACGGCAGCGTTTCCGCTGTACTGGTGCTGGTGGTGATGACCTGTTGCACCGTGTAGTCAGCGCCACGCGGGAAGAACAGCTTATTTTTTAGAGCCAACCATGCTTGTAGCAGACTTCATTTTGCCACTTTTAAATTGGAGCAACACTATGC
This sequence comes from Bregmaceros cantori, assembly GCA_900302395.1. Taxonomy (NCBI): domain Eukaryota; kingdom Metazoa; phylum Chordata; class Actinopteri; order Gadiformes; family Bregmacerotidae; genus Bregmaceros; species Bregmaceros cantori. The sequence continues at coordinate 6,794 of OMKY01143871.1, forward strand.
ACTCCCAGCGAAGTGCACAAATTGGAACAGACATTCATCTCTCTCTAAATATCCCAAAAATTTGAATGTAACATCGCCTACAGAGGACACATGTAGGCATGGCAGTGATCGCTGGAGTCGTCAATGTTGGGGATGTCCGGTCAAGGGTTGAATTTAGTCAGACAAGGGTTTGGGGCCCGAGGCGGATGTTGGACGTATACAAGCAGGACCCTGTTATGTTTCAAGGGAGCTACACTCCAGAGCCACCTAAAGCTCACTTATGGTTCAAAACCCCATTTGTTGAGGAAGCCATGACCCTCGTCGGTGTGTCTTTGTGAGGAAATAACACTAAGATGCTCTCGTCTATAACTCTGCGAAATGTGTCGCCATCCAGTGTTGTTGATATGGGGGTGACAAAAAAAATGTGGTGTGATAAAATATTTATCTTTGCGGCCAGACACAAAAGTGTTACAATACTACCACCATCCATCTTCTTGTCCCTTAAAATGGTGTTGTGCCGATAGAACACAGCGTTCTCAGCGTTCAGCGGGAGTTCTGGAGTCGCCTGCAAGGTTCACTGTATGTTGAAATGGAGGACTTTCCATTCGATGCACACCTTGGTCTTCATTGATGGACCCACAACGGTTGTTTCCAGCTCAGGTTAGCTGCATACCAAACGACTTAGAGCATCAGCTGTGTCGAGTTGTCTTTCCAGACAAAATAGTGACCTCTGTAATTTAAGTACAGCCAGTCCTTTTCTGGCGGGATGTGCCACCACCAGCGATGCCAAGTGCAGCCAAACCCTCAGACTCGACTGGTGCCCTGGTGGCACTGATCGTTCTTGGTGCAGACGGCCTGGCGCTCTATCTTCCAGGTGCCCTCCTCGTAGGGACACTGGCACATGGTGCAGTTGTCGATGGCCACCTCGCGACCAGCGGGAATCACAGTGGTGTCGAGGTAGCAGTTTGGCCCTGTAGCGAGATGAGCATAGTCAGTGTCAAACAAATATTCTATCACCTCCACTCGTAACAGATTGCGGAAAGTGTAAAGGCCAGATTACACTTCTGCAACTGTACACACCAAATGTCGCTTGGGTCTGGTCGCAAACCAGTTTTGCTGATATGCTTCTGCACCCGTGGTCTGGAATCGCAAGGGGGAGTCTATTCGAGAACTTGCGAGAACTCAAGCAGAAAGTCACGAGAACTTCGGTGGTGCCAGCAGAAGTGTTTATGTGTTTATATCACATCTATATATTTATATTTATTATATTGTAGTGTAGTTTTTTCAAAAATGGCTCTCCCAGGTACCGAAGCGACAACACAGACAGCCGGAAAGGCATGCCAAGGACCAATCACAGCTGCAACGACGGTTGCAGAACCCCTGCGCGGGGGGCGTGGTTGCGCACAGAGATTGATATGACGATTGCAGAGGCTATGCGTCAGAAGAATAAATCGGCCTTAAGAAATATGCTTACATTAGCTGGAGGTAATCCAGCATTAATAAAACCGTTTCTCTCTCAGGCAAGTGGGGAGTCATAAACAGAGGCACACTCCTTTGTACATCAGAAGATCTTCAGTTTATTACAGGCTCAAACATCTTTTAAATGGCAGATCAAATGCATAGAGAGAGAGAGAGAGAGAGAGAGAGAGAGAGAGAGAGAGAGAGAGAGAGAGAGAGAAACTATTATCCAATCACAAACATAGTATACTCAGGAAGGTGTGAGCAAAGGTGAAGAGTCCAATAGGCAACAAATGCTTGAGTGCTACAGGGGGAGAGAGGGATGATCTGTCAGTCACAACTAACAAGCTAACATCGATCTGAAATACCAGCGATTTGGTGAACAAAATATAATTGACGGCTGTGAGAATATTCCCAAAGCACATTAATAATGTGTTGATCATTTTATTACGGTAAATACAGCATTAATAGTTTTAATGAAAACTTGAATCCAATTGAGAGAATGGCTGCATGTTAATTGCTTTAAATTATTTGAATCATTAAAATTTGTTGAAATTAACACATGCGCACGATGACAAAATAGGACTTTGGAGAAGGCAATAAGGCATTTATAGCTTTAGATTACATATCATGTTTCATTTTAATGTTTGGTGATGTTGGATCAGTAACTATAAAGGTGAGGTGAGGTCTCATGAGGAGACAAATATTTGTACTGTTAAGGAGTTGCAGGAGTTTGTCTTATAAGCCTCAAGCCTAAAATATCGCAATACGTATCGATACGCATGTATCGCCTATCGTTTCACGACCCCTGTATCACGACGCATATTGTATCGTGAGGTGATACCCACCCCTAGCGTATACCAAGCTGCACCCACGTCTTGCGTCGCCCATACCAAACTCCGCCCCCCCAAAAAACCAAGCCAGTTATGTCAGGAAATAATCGGGAAACAAAGCCATGTGGCAGAAGTGACCGCCGACGCACACGATCAGATCAAACAGCCGGGACCCCCGCAAGGAAAGAAACCGGCCCCAACCGGCACAGACGGCACACCACCAAGGCGACACCACAGCTGCCCCCTGGTCGTCCCATCCCACCACCAGCAGCTCCGATGTTGAAAAAGTACAGATACAAAAATTGAGAAATAAATACTTCTAAAAGTACTACTTACTGGACAAATCTACTCAAGTACAGGAACAAAGTATTAGTAGCCTATTACATAGCAAATCTGCACATCAAGACACAACCTCTGAAACATTGCATGCGTATCTTCACACATATGGGCAACAAATATTTGCTCAATGCACATACAGACACAGTCCAAAACATTACGTCATTTGTCACAATAAAGTATCACTATACGATTCGGATGGCACACAAATTGACACACAATGATGCAGAGATTTTCATCGAAACCCGTCTAATGATTGATAATGATTGTCAAGCTTAATGCAGACCATTTATCTCAATGGGCCCAGAGGAAGAAAAAAACGTGAGTGTAATAACAACGTCAAACAGAGCCGTCATCCTGCATGCCAATCTCCTCTCACCGTGTGGGCCCAGGGAATGGCAAAGCAGACATCATTCCAGGCAGTACTCACGTCAGCCCATGGCGCTCAATCAACGCAGAGAAAGAAAAACAATTGCATTTGCAGGCCTCCAGCGAACCGTGCCCTGAGAGCATTGCTTCCGAACTACAAGCATTCAATGGGCGCTACATGTAGCGAGCTGCGAACAGCCTGGAGGCTAACGGCATTCAATTATGCACGATTGCCCACACGGGGGCATTAAATAAACACAAAATGCTTTATAGGCACCGTAGAATGTTTTTTTTCACTGGTTGGAATGGTTCTCTCCATACCATCAATCCCAACCATTTTCTCTAAGACATGTCTAAAATATGTTGCGGTGCACAGCAAATTAAGCCCAGTCTTTCCACACATTCTGATGATCGGGAGAGCATTCCGGCACGTTACACTTTCTAATGACTCACTTTTTTCATCATTATCAATGCTAAAAAGGAAATACGATTTGACGATTTCACTTTTTCAAAAATCCTCTGAACAAAAGAATCTGATTTTGATTTCAAATAGATTTTTTGCACAGCCCTACCGTATGTATACATATACTTCACTGAACATGCTACCACCGAAATGTCTGCCGCTGCCAAGCCGTGATGTCTTGTACAACAGCCCTATTCGCCGCAGGTAACTGAGGCTGGAATCACACTATTGCCAGAATATCACCTATGCTTGCATCATAGAAATACAAAAATCCTGGTGAAACGGCCCCTCTAAACGCAATTGAAATATTAAAGACGAGACAGCACTTTTCTTTTTTCATCGTTTTCTTTTTTCATCGTCCCCATATAATATAACTAGAAGCACTCAGAGATTGCAAACCTGTGCCGTAGCGGTATAAAAACATATTACTGTTAGTGAAGCAGTATGTGTGGCAACCCATTCTCAATGCAAGTGTTCGTAGAGTAACGCGATTGTTATTGATGCCACCGGAGAACTTGCAAACTACATTTCCCAGCGGCACCTTGACCCGGAAGTCTAGTCACGTGACCGCACAGCGATCTATCGGTAAGTTGGTGATTAAGTATGATTATGTTACTACAGAAATGCACCAAATCACGTTTTTTCTTTTGTCATTTCCAACATCTCTGCAAAATTCCATCGAGATCCGTGCACAACTTTTTCAGTTATCGGGGGGACAAACCAATGCGGCTAAAAACATAACCTGCTTTGCGGCTACGCCCCGGCGCAGGTAAAAATAGCCTGAGGTTCTGCATCTCTGGGATTCCGACTCCAGGCTTCTGCACTGAATACGTCCGAGTGTCGCAGATGCCATGTTCATGCCAGAGACACCACGACTCCGGAGGCTCTCCTCTCTCCAAACGAGCAGCTGGTGTTGATTTTGGATAGCACAACATTATCTAAATTAGTCTCAACGCAAATATGTGCAGAGGCAAAACTGACATGTTTCCCCAAAGCAGCTGTCCACCATCGCAGATGGGGTAATATTGATGTGCAGCGCATGAAGATCAACATTTGCAATAACACAAATTACAGGTTATATCTGGGGGCTGATGGTTTATATTAGGGCTGGGCTCGTTTTTAAATCGAAATCAGATTGATCTTTTCAGAGAATGTTGAAAAAATGTTAATTGTCAAATCGGATTTTCCAATTAAGTAGTGTAATTTAACAGTGTATATGGCAAAACTATGACTTATTTTGAATTAATTTGTTAATTAAATTGTGTGTACTTTTGTTGGGTCATGGGGTTACTAGTACCTTTATATTTTGAATGATGTGAAACCTCAAGACATTTTTTGTAACAGTTCAAAATAACATTTGTGAATTTTGTGACTTTTTTGAAAGGACATTTTTTTTCTTTTCCTTAGAAAATTAAATCGAAATCTAAAATCGAGATTTCAGAGACAGAAATTAGGATTTTCTTTTTTATGAAAATCACACAGGCCTACTTTATATCATTGTACATGAATATTTGTCTAATTCAGTTAATTGCTATTCTATTTTTATTTTCTATTCTCTTTGAGCATTTTACCATAATCAACATCATCATCACTCCCGTAGTCTGGGTGACTAGCAACCAGCTCTCTCCATATCTCCCTTCCTCTCCTCCTTCCACCTGGCACTGTGCCTTGAAGGATTGTTTATGGGCCGTCATTTTTTTCATACCAAAGCACATATCCCTACTTATGAATGTATTAATGACCAAAATCATTGTCTTTTGGTTGTTATTTAAATATACACATTTGTATTAACAAATATTGAGATTGAGGTGTAATTGAAAATGTTCCTGCTACAAAGTTGTTGTTTTTTAAAATTATGTATCTCTTTATAGATCGATGCCATTCATTTAGCCGTGTCTTCAAGTATTTTTCAACATGTCTATTCAGTGGGAGCACACACCTACCACGTTTTTAAAAAAATGCATGATTCAATAATCTGCCCAACCTGTTCCATTTACTCATTCCGTCAAAAATACTAGTGGAAGCAGCCATTCCATTCGTCCAAAAGAAGATGTGACCACATCGGTGAGTAACTTCATGTCGGATTTTGCGTGCAATTCATCAATATTTATATGGTGAGCGAAGCAGGGTGAAAATGATCAAGTGAGTGTAGTAAATGGATTTTGAACCGGTGTTCGTTTTGTGTGACAAATTCAGCCACTTCGGTTCACTCCGATGACTTACACTGGCAGCTATACAGACACTGGAAGTGCATTTCAGACGGCGGTACAAGATGTCAGCCTGCTGTTTTGGGTCTATATGTTTTGAACGACTTTAGTAGAATGGTTTAAAAGAAACAGTCGCATCAATCAGGCTGTAGCATATGACGTCACAGGTGAGCGGCGGCCATGTTGGCTCCAGTGCGTTTTATGTTTACAGTTTCACTGCGTGCCCAGACCATACAGAGACATGGGTCAAGAGAGGAATTACTGTCGAAATGTGTAAAATAAAATAACAAAAACATGTTAAAATTTATGAAAGGATGTGGGATATACCAGGACACACTAAAAAAGGAGGCCAGAGAGAAATATTTAGAAAAGATAATCATTATAAACGGATTGGATCCCTATCAAATAGACACCATTTACCATTTACTGTCAGAAGATGACAGGCCCATACACACCCATATCTATGGGTGTGTATGGGTGTGTGTATGTGTGTATGAAGTCGAGTGACTTGTAATTTTTAAAACTTGATGTGCGTACCACAAACAAGATAGGCAAATATATCCACGATAGTGAGTGGCGGTAATTATTATTGTCTTCACTACATTCACTTGTTGATATTTGGTAGGGGTCCAATCCGTTTATAATGTTTATTTTTTCTAAATATTTCTCTCTGGCCTCCTTTTCTTGCGTGTCCCGGTATATCCCACATCCTTTCTTAGATTATAACATTTTTTGTTATTCATATTTTACACATTTTAAAAGTTCTTTGTCTCTCAAACCGTGTCTCTGTACACTCTGGGCACGCAGTGAGACTGTAAACAGGAGCCGATATGGCCACCGCCCACCCGCGCCGTCACTGGTGCAGCAGCCCTATTAGACATGTTTTAATCTCGTCAGAAAAAAGCATCCGTGGAAAGTTCTTTAAACGTTCCGTTCGGAACGGTTCAGGCAGGCCTATGTTTAACATTTTAGTTCTTGAAACTGTTCCACCACCAAAATATCGGTCCGGAAATGGTTCGGAACGCTAAAGTATTGTTCTTTCTTAAAGTTCCAGCAGCGTACCTTTTTACCGTATTTCTCCTCATATTGTGCAATGTTAAGTTTAGATATAGTTTATACAGAACATGATATATTATATCTTATAGATATAGTATATACATAATATTATATATATTACAGATATAGTTTATACAGAATATATTTGGTGGTTTTTCAGTGCAACTTCAGTGCAAATAGGACCTGCTGGCACCAGCGAAGTGGACGCACAACCGGAAATAGTCTCCCTGACATAGGATATGCTAAAATATATAGAGAGCGGAATTAACCAGTTATTAACCGGTTTTGTGAATTTCGATTGTTACGTTTCTGTTCCGGGAGAGTTGAAGACATTTATTTTTCCGTTTCCGCTCCTGTAAAAGTCTGTTCGTTTTCGGTTTTCATTTTCGTTCCTTGAATCGGTTCGAAGCCGTGGTGAGAACGATGTTAATACAAGACAGAGCGATAAATAAAAAGTGCCATGTTCACTATCTACAAATATGGACCATTCAGGTTTCTCCTGTTTTTATAATGTGTTCTATTCAATGATATGCTTCACTTTCATTTTCCCTGTCATAGAAATGACCACAGATAACTGGCCTCTGCTGGCTGCTACTGTGTGTGTGTGTGTGTGTGGGCATTGGGGAGTTACTGGTGGTCTAAGTTCATAATAACTGTCATTGTTTCTAATCAATGGGCCGACTGGGAATTACAAG
>OMKY01143872.1:0-14824 GCA_900302395.1 Bregmaceros cantori
TGTGCAAGGTGACGTGCTATCCTTTATTTGTTAAGCTATAGAGCTAGAGTACTTCATTTAGACGCATCCCGCTGCGGGATAATGTTTCTGTTTCAAGTGCGATCACCACGGTTGACAGGAGAACAGGAGCACATGCACGCGCGCGCACACACGCACACACACACACACACACGTGTGCCCGTGGCTGGTGCTGTAAAAATCTATTTATCATTATTTTTGCATATTATTTTTCTCCATGAAGTGAATACCTCGGCTCTAGAAGCGCCGAGTTGCTCAGCACGCCTGTCAACCATGGAATAAAAGGCACCCCGCCCCCTCGCGCTGTGCAGCGCGGCGTTAAAAATCAAAAATATCTATTTCCAGCACGCGGCGCTGCCGCGTTGGCGTTGGGGCGTTGACAGCGCTGCGTGGTGGGGTATGCACCGATGGCTGCAACACGTTTGTTTTTTGGCGTGGCGTACGGGCGTTGGGCGTATACGCGGCGCATTTCTTGATGGAAACCCGGCGTTACCCTAACCCCTTCAGATTACCCCAAATCCTGACTTTTTGTGACAAAACGACCTGTCTGCAATATACAACCTGCTCTGTATCACAGTACACATATATTTGTTCTCGGTGGTTCACTGACTTGTGATGTCGTATAGTAGCTGAGTGATCACATATTGACAGAGACGGTGGGTATAATGACAGTCTAGTATGTATAGGGACTGTCTATGTTAGCATGGGTCAAGAATAAATGTGGGGTTTCTAGATGCATGCTTCTAGCATGTCTTGGGGATATCCCTTTTAGCAGTCGGCACCGACTGAAGTTTATTATATCAATGGATTTATAGGGCATTGTTATCATTAGTGGTGTTGATGTCATTATTGATCATCATGCCCCCATTCATTTAGCAGCACCGATGTGCGTCTGCAGAGCTGCCAGTAGGCTCTCTTCTCCTCCGCTGGGAAAGAGTAGAGTCTGGCTACCACGAATCGGTGCTTGCACTAGGGCTGCAACTCAATCAGTCGATTAATCGGTGACTAATCGATTATAAAATTAATCGACAACTAATCTAATAATCGGTAATCGGCAAAGAATTTAATTCTTGATATTGTCAGCAGTTTTGAGCTGATGTTTAGCCAATTTATCCACACAAATTTGATATTCATAATTTCAGAAAATATGAAACATTAAATGGGCATAATTGATTAAGAAACATGAATATGTGCTGCCCAGTAGCTCAGTTGGTTAGGCAGAGCGCTGGAAAGCACACATATGCCTTAATGGCGCGGTGAGTCGGTTTCCGCGAACCCTAATGAATAAAGCTTGGAAAAAAACAGCCTGAATGGGCTGGAAAAAAACATTAAAAAACAAACATATGAATATGAAGAAATCCATGAAAATATTGTGGTATAAATGACACGTAATATCTTTGTTGTCAGAGGATGTAACTTAAATCTTTGTACATTAGAAGGTAAAAAAGAGCCAAATTTAGTGGCCAAAAGAGCCAAAAATAGCTTGCTGTGAGAATTTGGGGTATTTTTATAAGGAAAAATTCAACGGATTAATACAACCGATTAATCGACTAATCGTTTCAACAATCGGCAACTAATCGACTACTAAAATAATCGTTACTTGCAGCCCTAGCTTGCACCCATGACTCTTGATTCCACTACATTTACTTGCATCACAGAATCAATGTATTGCCGATGTCCGATACAAGCTTTTCGATTTTGGTTTGAAATGTGTATTGCATTATTGGTTTGCTGAGCAGGAGAGTTTGGTCTATTGGTAGAGATGGAGTTTAATTTTTGAATTTAATTAATGGAAGAATTTTGTTTAGAAGGAGAGGAAACTGAGACTAAACCGAGTAACTCGACACTCATAACATTATAACAAGAAATCCATGAATGGAAGTGAATCTCTGCAACAATAATCACGTGTCAGACTTTAAGCTGGGATAAAAAAAAGTAACGTGTTCACTTTGTATTGTGTGTTGGTGGCAGCAAAGTATAGGGTAGAACTCCCAGATTCAACAAGTAACGGCCCCTTATGCGGCGCCAAGTCTGCTTGCACCTATACATTACAACACTCAGTCAACTTGTGACAGAAATCGCTAGCGTTATAAATGCACGCCGCAGCCTCTGCCCTGATGAATTCCTAACACTGTTGGACATGTAGAAAGTGAATCAATAACTCTATTTAGGGTAGTAATTAGGAACCTGGCACTGTTGCTGGTAGCCATCATTAAGTTTAAGGATTTATTCTTGTATTTAGGATTGAAACCCCTGTGTGCAGCTGTGGACCTCATTGAATTTTGTCTTAAACTCTTGATCTCGCACAACTGTCACAATAGTGTCATGTGGTCAAGCCATCACAATGCTCAGTGAAAGTTATTCAACTGTGGCTTCCAGAATAGGGGTAGGTATCGCTAAAAATGCAGATTTTTCACAAAATCTTGAGTAAATGCGGGTGCAGTGTCGATGGTGGCCGCTAAGTGGCAGTATACACAGCTGATATACACTCCATACCCCACAAGTGGCGTATGCCGTCATCTGTCGGTCAGATAGAAGTACTGCAACTAAGCTTTTATTACGCGCACGGGGCTGTGCCGCAGAAGCAGGTTATGTTTTTGGTCGCGTTGGTTTGTCGCCAGGATAACTGAAAAAGTTGTGCACGGATCTGGATGAAATGTAGAGTTGTTGGAAATGACCAACGGAAGAAGTGATTACTTCTTCATTCTGTAGCCTATAAGTAACATAATCATACTTAATCACCAACTTACCGATAGATCGCTGGGCGCTTACTGTGATCACGTGACTAGACTTTTGGGTTGCAATGGCCGCTGGGAAATGTTCGCCGGTGGCGTCAATTGCAATAGCGCTACTCTATGAGCACTTGCCACACATACTGCTAGCACTAAAAGTACAATATTTTTATACCACAATGGCGCAGGTTTGCAATCTCTGAGGTCTTCTAGTTTATTTATTTTTTTGGCTAATAAAACCCAAAGATGCAACAATGCGTCCTTGGCACTCTGTGGTACTATTCACAAAAACTTTTGTGAATATTACCCAAATAATTTATAAAAATCCAAATGATTAAATGGACATCATTGATTACAAAAACATGAATATCAACAAAACTATTTAAATATTAATGTAGAAATTAATTGCAATGTTTGTGCCTGAGTAAGTAACTCAATTATTGTACATCTGTTGGCTACTGACTACTGTTCAGTTGATGAGTGACAAGAATTATCTGTGTCGGGAATATTTTGGGTATTTATTTAAGGAAAATTGTCCAATCGCTAAGTAGACTAATCGTTCTAATAATCGGCAACTAAACGACTATTATAATAAATAAATAAATAATCTACTTTAAATGTCAATACGAAGCACAAGTTATACTAACTGGTTATATTTGTCTTTTTGTCTTTTTACTTGCCTAATATTAAAGGCTTTTCGTGTGTCAGATGATCAAATCCACACAACCTGCCTCCTCTCAGCCACACTTGTATGATGTCCATTTAACCAGTGGCACACACCACAGGCCAGACATGTTCACTCTATAAGAGGTGTTGATAGCTTCCCGAGAGGCCGCAACACCCCTGGCGGGCGGCGGCTGACACCTCGGCGTTACTGGAACATTCAATAGGCCACACCCTGTTCTGTCACTTCCGGCTCAAAATTGCCCCCCCATATCCTGTGCCGTTCTGGTTGATTATGGACATATGGTGTCGTTGTCAGTTGTCACTTTGTATTCTAAAAGGGGGACCCAAAGTTGAAAAAAAACCCTGTCTTGGAGCATTGAAGAAATTATGTTAATAATCAATTGTGCGATCATTGTAATTAATTAATGAATGACTTTTCGCAACTAACAACAAAGAAGTGAAAATTCATGCGATGGCGCGTTCTGCAACACAATACCATCTTTCGTAAAAGAAAGTCAATCTCTGGCCATTTTCAAGAGCCACCAGTAAAAATGTTGTAAATAGATCTTGTAGGAAAAATATTCTGATCAAAGGATGAGAGGAACTCTCACTTTTTAATATATATTTATTCTGATCCTGTGTCTATCTTTTCTTTTCTGTATTTCATTGTTTTTGAATGAGAACAAATGTCTGCTTTTTAACTTTACATTACCTGTAAGCATTTAGCCTGCTTCATGTGTCGGACACCAGATGGAAATTAGCCTTTTGTGCTATAATATGGCATATTTGCATACATTAATATGTCCATCAAAGTGCAATGTCCTGAAATAAATACATGGAATTGAGAATTTGTACATTTGGTGCATATGTGCATGCTACACCAATTAAAAAGAATTTATTTTTTCTTTCTGTAGGTCCATAATGTACCAATACCCATAATAGAATAATAATAATTATCATTATCAACCACTTTAATTTATAAAGTTGATACCTTGCTATGAAACAATGTTTGGATGATGCAGATTAAAAGTCCTGCCTTGCAAGGACGGCACCATATTACCAGCACCAAGAAAGTACAAAGAAAGTTTATAATTAATCGATTAATTGGCCACTGAAATCAATGGTAATCTAATAGTGTATTTTGACAGCTCTAGATCAACATAGGCTGATTGCCCAGCACCATGCACGGACATGTGTCAGTGACGGCATGTTTGTTCTTGTTGCACACCAGAGAAAAATGTTTCACCACACAATATTCGTCCATCTGCTGAGTAAACTTCAAGCACAGTTTCATTTAGAGCTGTAACCGATTAATCGATGATAATCGATTATTGAAATAATCGCCAACTAATTTGATAATCAATTAATTGGCAGTGATTAATCATTTCCTTGTTTGGCCCATCTTCCGCTCAAATGACTTTAATATTTGTTGTTCCCATTGCTGGTCAACATTCCCAGTGTCATGGGCCTAATACGATGAAGACAACACATGAGCTTGGGTGAAAACCCAATATGTTAGAATTAAGCATTGGAGAGTGGTGTCTTCCATGCTAATACAAAAAAATGGAAATGTTAGCAATGGGTGGAGATGGCAAAACTGAAAAAAAGTTATTTGTATCACAAACTTTTAATAAAAATTAAATTCACGCTAGTAATTGATCCGATTTGAATTGAAAAATGAACCAATTAATCAATTCATCGATGATAAAAAAACGAATTGGCACTTCTGCGTTAATGCGGTCCTGCCTATGATCAATTGGTCGCATGATTTTCCGACAAGATGGACAGATGGAATCCTTGCGTTAACTCATACACTCGACTTGGAAGTTTACCTGTATGCTAGTAGTTTAAAGCCACTTTCTGTGGACAATGACCGAGAGCCTCTATATCTCAACCCACAACACATTCAACAATGTTGGGGACATCCAAAGTTGCAATGAACATTTATTTCTATGTGCCGCAGGCTGGTCTGCCGGCGCTCAGTCACACACATAACGCCATTCACAGACAAACCATATTTAATTAGTCTGCTGGTGTACTTTATACTTACCTGCAAATCACCAAACGCACATTAAAAAAGTATAATTTGAGCGCGTTTTGGATGTAGTACAGATAGGATTAATTCTGTGCTGAACTACATGGTTGGATTGTTTATCTGACAGATGGAAGTGTGAAGAGAGTTACGCGCCGATCTGCCGGATTCGCTCCTTGGGACTGGCATGTGTGTTTAGATGTAATGAAAACGGAGTAAACTTATTGTACACAATGTATTGAATACACAAACACAATCCCAAAATTTGAATAGCTTCCACAGTATGATTGTCATTTAATAGTACTAATAATGACTATTTGTACATTTGCTTGGGGTGATATAATATGAATAAACGTGATTTAATATGAATATTTTATACAAAAACTATACGTTTCAGTTTAGTTGTTAGTAAAACCATAAACTGTATATTAATAATATTTTTTTAATATATAGTGTATGCGTAAAACGCTGTCACTTCCTGTACCACACCTCAATGATAGTCCGCCAGAGCTAATCGGACACCCCGCATGTAAAGCATTTTTCCAGCAGTTTAAAGTGATACTATGCATTTTCTCTTCTGTATTTTAAATATTACTGCCATATTATCGATTTTCACATAAAGCAATTGTCTATATCCCTCAAAATGAAGGGGTCCGTGAGTTACTTTAAGTCAGGAAAAGGGGTGCTTGGGGTGAAAAAGGTTGAGAACCCCTGGTCTAAAGTCTTCCTGCAATACCATTATTTGTTTTGCGAGAGGTGGGAGGAGAAGTCTCTCCCTCCTGCCCTAATAGCTGGTGAGAGCGGGTGCCATCGCAGTGCAAAGGTAGTGTCCGTCAAAAGGCTTGGATTACTTTTCATTTGGCAGACTGACCCGCTGGCGGCTTGTATGCACGCCTCGGCCGAGCACTGTCATTCATCATTCTGCCAGCGCTGTTGACCTGTGGTGTTGACTGAGCCGGTGGTGGGGATACCGGCTCGTTCACACCCTCGCAAAGTGGTTGCTGCCAAACGACCAACGCAAGATATTCAATTACGTATCGTATCGTTCTCTTGTTTTTGGTTGGATTCATGTGTGTACTTCTTGTTCACTTATTAAATGTTTCAAATGAATGACAATAACATGGAAAGTTTGGACATATGTTATAGACAAGACATTTGTCCCGCCGGGTATAACGCACTTCCTGTGTCTGTATATTTCCCTGTGTAAAGTGATCGTATGCTCCTGCCGATTAGACCTGTTCAAAAATAGTCGGAGACACGGAAAAATGATACATATACGGGGATAGTTAAGGAAGTAAACCAGAAACTGGTCAAAAACTTCGGCATAGGCATAAGGCATAGCCCTACCCCTACTATAACAAATAGGTTTTTTCATGGTGCAAAGAAGGAAGGTTCAATTGTCTGACCTTTATAACAAATATTACAACATAGTTTCATCCAAACAAACTCATTGAACTCGATTTTTGAAGTTATTTCTTTGGTGCAACTGTGCAAGCCCCCTTTTCTCATTTTACTGACGGCGTTGGTGTGCAGAGGGGATGAGAGAGTGGGGACGAGCGGAAGTGCAGTATATGACCGTGAGAGGGAACCAATCTCACACCGCTGCATGTGCTGTGATCTAAGCCACAGCACAAGACTATGTATGGGGCTGGCTTAGAGCAGCGGTCTAAACCACTTAGCCAGCTTTGTAATCGATTTTAAATATTGAAATATCACTGGATTTCCATTCATAAGGTCACTATTTGCTCCCGATTTTTGTTTTTTACATATTGCTGATGCACAACTTGTTTCATGCCCGACTAAAATTCCATTTGTGTGTACTGCTGTCATGTATATGCCTTATGGCAAATTAAAATGAATCTAGAATCTGGAATCTTAACTCTAAGATTAAGAGAATAACTCTATACTAAATATTCTGATATAATACAGAGACCTGTATTATATTGTTCAGACATCTACTTCATACAGGGAATTGGGATAACTTTGAGCCAAAGTCCTTGGCTAATGGAGCCGGAACCGGCTCTGATATTAATCCACTGAAAGGAGGTCTGGTGTAATGGGAGCCTGTGGAGTGTCAAGACGGCACATCATTAGCAATATGAATAAACTCTTATGTGTTGTGAACCTAATAGTCTGATGTGCTGTCCCCAGACACCTATGCATGAATTATTAATTTACTTTGTGTGTGTGTGTGTGTGTGTGTGCGTTTGTGTGCGTTCTTGTGTGCACTTGTGTTCCTGTACCTTGACATATGAGGGGATATGACAAATTATGTTTTCCTGTGATGGTAATAACATTAGCATCACAACTTTTCAAGTTGTTATCTCATTGGGAACGTATTTTGATCTTGCAGATTAAAAGTCCTACAGTTGATACCGCCCCATGTTACCTAGCAGTGCTTAACCTCTGTCTTCCAATAGGGCTGTTACCATGGCCTGGCAGCGGCAGCCATGCTGGTGGAGTACGATTAAGTGGCATTATTTCAATTTCACGTTCATTATATTACCATGGACAAATAAAGTGAATAATAAAACACTTTTAAACGGACAATGTTAAGCAAATATTGCTTGCTGCCTGTTTGTCTGACCGTGATCGGTGGTGAGGCCGCCGTGCAACAGCCCTATTAGCAGATCATAGATTAGGGGTGTTGTTTTTTATGGTTTTTCAATCAGGCTGTTTTTCCAAGCTTTATTTATTAGGGTTAGCGGAAACAGGTGAAGATGGGGGGCAGACATTTGGGAAATACGTTGGTGGCGAGTTTCGAACCACCGACTCACCGCGCCATTAAGGCATATGCGTGCTTTCCAGCGCTCTGCCTGAGCACCAACTGAGCTACTGGGCAGCACTTCCTCAAGTTTTTTTTAGCACAAGCTTCAACTTTATTGACAACGCTAGTGTGAAGGAGGGAAAAGAGAGAGGGGTCGAGAGGACGAGCAGTATATGACCGTGACGGGAAGCTATCTCACAGCGCTGCATGTGCTGTGATCTAAGCCACAAGACTATGTATGAGGCTGGCTTGGAAGTAAAGATAGGTACTTTATTTAGTCACTCATATATACATGTAGTGTTCTTCCACATTTAACCCATCCCTGAGGCCACTGTGCAGCACCTGGGGGCCAGTGCCAGATTCTGAGCCAGTGCCTTACAGCAGGTTAACTAGAGCATGTTTGTTGGTAGTGGGGGAAACCGGAGTGCCCGGGGGAAACCCATGCAGATACGGGGAGAAACTCTACACAGAAAGGTCCCAGGCTGAGATTTGAACCCAGGACCTTCTGGCTGTGAGGGAGCAGTGCTATAACCATAAACACTGGAACACCGTGGTGTTACGCGCTGCGCCACAGGGCCAGCCTCGTATCACCTTGTTTTTTGTTTTGTTACCTGCGCTGCGAAGCAGTTTGCAGTTTTTGGTTGCGTTGGTTGGTTTGTCTGTCCCCAAGATAACTGAAGAAGTTGTGCACGAATCTGGATGGAATTTTGTACAGTTGCTGGAAATGACTTGCGGAACAATCGATTTTGGTGCATTTCCGGGTCGCTGGGGCCGCTGGGTAGTGTAGTTGGCTTGTGCTGCCGGTGGCGTCAATTGCAATCGTGCTACTCGAGCACGATTGCGTATGCACGATTGCGTATGTACTCGCGTATATTTTTTTTGTACCACTACAGCGCAGGTTTGCAATCTCTTGAGTGCTTCTAGTTTTTAATGAAAAACGTTACCTATTCCTTCCGATTTTCTGACCACTGGCTAGTGTCTATTGTGCTAATTTTATCTCCCGGCTCTAATAGGCAGCTTACAATCAAGATTCTTGTTGCCTGCTTCTTGGCGAGACTGCTGTGCCTCGTGACACATGAGTCAAATGTTCCAAAGCGTCAAGGGTTTCTATCAGGACTGTCGGCGCATCCACCCCTCCCTAACCTCCACATCTGTCAGAGGACACAACCCTCGACTTAGTCATAGGGCATCCTCAAAGACCTCCTTTTTAGCTGCTGTCAATGTACAGCCTGTCCATACACACACACACACTTTGGCCTGCACACACACACACACACACACACACATGCATACACTCACTGTCTATAAGGAGTTGGAGATTAGATGAGCCTGATTCAAGGACAAGGATGAAAAGTCTTATTGTCATTGTGCATAGTTAGAATGAGAAAAATGTATGGGTTGTTTAGGGGTTAGGGTAGGGGTTAGTGAAGGGGATAAGGTTAGGGTAGATTACAGGTCATTTAGGGGATAGGGTTAGGGTACGGGTTAGGGAAGGGGTTAGGGTAGGGGAGGCTAAGCCCCAAGACCCCTAACTTTGCTGAAAATAGGATTTCGGAACGTAAGGATTCGGAACATAGGGATGTAACCTAATAAAATATGCAAACCTAATGTAGAAGTTTAAAATGTGCACATTGTATGAAACAATAAAATATGCAAGTCAAAGCAAGTGAGCAAGAGTGCACTCACTGCACTCACTGTTGGCCAGATAGCTTGTCAATATTTTTAGCTACTTTCCCCTTTGAGGATCTGAATAGCCGAGGGGAAGAGGCTATTTCTTGATCTGTTAATCGTACAGGATAAGGGACCGCAAGGGTCTGCCTGAAGGCAGCCTGTCAAATATTGCATGTGCTCCGTGTGAGGGATCAGCCGGATTTCTCTGGGCCGTGGCCAGGGCGCAGGAAGCCGTGATTGAATCTATGCAAGCGAGAGGCCATTTGGCAATCCCCTCCACCGTTCTGGCGACTCTGCAGGGTGTGATGGTCAGCTGCTGGGCATGCCGTGAACCACAACAACGCTCGGTTGGCGAGCTTGGTTGTCTGTGGTGTCCAGTTGGTGTCTGTGTAGCACTCAACAGAAGCCTTTGGCTGGCCTTTCTCACGAGTGCTGACGTCCTTTTCATATCAGCTGTCATATTGTGCTTTGCACTTTTGCTTTTGATGCTACCCATGTTTTGCTCCACAAGACACTGGTACCCCAACCTCGTGTGGTGTGTGGCGTTGAACTGCGTGACATAAATTTAAACGTAATGCGTTTCCATGCCATCGAGCGCATGACCATGGGTGCGTATGTATTAGGGCTGCAACTAATGATTATTTTAAAAGTCGATTAGTAGCCGATTATTGAAAGGATTAGTCGACTAATCGGTTGGATATTTTTCCTTAGGAGAAAAAATCAAACCATTAGTCGATTAATCGTTTCAATAATCGTAACTAATCGACTTTTAAAATAATCATTAGTTGCAGCCCTAATACATACGCACCCATGGTCATGCGCTCGATGGCATGGAAACGCATTACGTGTAATTAATCTTAATTAATTAAGGAGGCTCTGTGAGCACCAATATAAAAGAACCATTGTATTATTTCGAAGCCCAACTGTAAGTTCTCTCCACTTCATTCCAAATTGTAACAAATTTTGCTAAATTTGAAATAAAAAGAAACCATTTTGAAAGAAAGAATACTCATGTCTTCAGAAAATCGAGATTGAAATCTAAAGTTGAGATTTTATTTTTAGGCAAAAGGACACAACCCTAATCTAAATCATCCTTTTTTTCCCCCAAAAAATGATGTTCTACCACTTTTTTTCGTTTCAGCTGAACGTGAGAATAGTCCGTGCTCCCCTAGTCCCCCTGTCTTGGCATGGGTCTTAGTTCTGAAATGGTAATCCTTTTATCCTATTTTAGGAGAGGATTATTCTGTTTCAAATGTACACATCAACCACAGCATATTCTTTAGTCTGCATTCAGTTGGTAACAGGCCTTGACTCCTGGCACACTGGTGGCCATGAGATCTCATTAGCCTTAACACACACACACACCATTCGCCTTTATTGTGTGATCACATTAATTCAAGCTTTGTTCTCTAATTAAATCAGCTCACATGGGGACTGTGTGAGTGTGTCTTATTTGACCATAGGCATGCGGCGGTGGGTATGCTGTCTGTTGTCTAGCAACCACTATAGCTAACTAATTTCTATACATCTCAGTAAGTGCTGACATTTAGGTTTAAAAAAAACACCTTTTTTTAAATATGTTAAAGGAAAAATGCCACCACAAATTAATGTTTAAAGATAGCCTGGTGAGCCAGAACCAAAGCATCGTCCACGCATGGCACATCGCTAGACTTTGCATTGGGTCTGGGGAAATCAGGCAAGCCGTCAGTACGGATTCAAGCGCGGACGTGAGGGAGGTTTGTGTTGGTTGTTGCGCCTCCACGCTGCTTGTCCCTACCGCGATGTGACTGGATAACACGATTTGATTCATTGATTGACACATTTTTTTTTACGTATTCCGACCCTGGTTTTACCAGACCCAATGCAAACATTTAGCGATGTACGATGCGTGGAAGAAGCGTTGGTTCTGGCTCGCCATGCTAGTTATTCCCTGATTTTAGCCGAGTTGATACATAGGTATGTAACTATCTTTGCTCCATGCATGCACTCTGGGGCGTAGCAGTACTTTGTTAGTATAGCTTAGCCCTACAGACCCAAATGGGGGTGATGATAGAAGCATCTAAGAATTTTGTAACTAAACTTTAGGCGTCTAACAACTCACATCATCATCATCATCGCTCCTGTAGTCTGGCTGACCTTGACTTTGTAACCTTTGTCTCTCCATCTCGCTCAGTCGGCCAGTCACTCAGCCTGCAACTTGTCCACTCTTGGACGTTATCTTGCCATCGCTTTCTCTGTCTTCCTCTCCTTCTTCCACCTGGCACTGTGCCTTGGAGAATTGTTTCTGAGAGTGCTTGCGACATGTCCATACCATTTTAGCTGTCATTTTCTGACCGCGGTTAGCAGTCCAATGGCTTGTTTTATTCTGGCTTTCACTTCTTCGTTGGTAATGTGTTATCAACAACAACTTGGATAATGGATTCAATTGGGAAATTCTCTTAGAGCTAAGCTATGCTAACAAAGTACTGCTATAGCAGAGTGAATGCACGCACACAGACAAGATAGGTGTATCTTTCGACTCGGGGAGAACAGTATGAAATGTTGATGGTGCTATTCTTTTTACAGCATTTTTTTTAACCCAGCAAGCATTGTCAGTGCAAATCTACTGCATTGTTATAATAAGTAGTATTTATATATTTGTATAAATCATGCTGTGCTGAAGATTGTGGAGTTGGGGTTGACCTTGCCACTTTTCTTTATAACTGTAACAAATTGCGACTAGGCCGGCTTGTTTTTTAATTTTTATTTACATTATTTTATGTCAATGACTATTGACTGGCTTCAAATGTGAGAGATAAAAGGTATAGCCTTGAGGTAAATTAAAAAATAGATTGAGAGATGCTGATGCTGAAAAGTAGGAGATGAGGGCCTGGCCCTGTGGCAGTCAAAGACACTGCACAGATAAGCAGCTCCATTGTTAGTCTTGTTGTTGTGGTTTAAGGCGCACACAGCACCGCGAGATCGCTTCCCCTCACACTCGCATACTGCACGTCCACTGGTCCCCGCTCTTTCATCTCTCTTTTACACTAATGCTGTCAATAAAATGAAAAAATGATAGCCTGGTGAGCCAGAACCAACGCATCGTCCAGACGTCCATGCATCGCACATCGCTAGATGCTTGCATTGGGTCTGGGAAATTCAGGGTCACCGTCTGTATGGAATCAATCGACCAATCAGCACACGGACGTGGGGGTAGTTTGTATGGGCTATGCAAGACGTGGGCGGAGTTTGTACAGGCTACACAAGATGTAGGCAGAGTTTGATTGTCGTTCCTGGCGCGTTTTTTTACATTTTCCGACCCTGGTTTGTTGAAACAAAAGATTGATGGCTGACATTTGGAAAAAGAAGCTAATGGAGACGAGTGGAGAGGCGGAGTGAAACAGTTGGGTGAGAGAGAAGTAGACGATGCTAAAGAGACAGAGATGGAGAGGAGCTCTTGCATGCATCAGTGCGGAGCTGGCGGGATATAAGGGGATCTGTGGTGTCCAGGTAGCAGCTGGTGCAGAGTGCCTATTAAGATATCATGTGTGATATGCCCTCCAGACACACACACACACAGTTAGCTCATGGAAGCTACCCCCTCTCCCTCTACATGGTTTTAATTTCCGCTATCTTCGCTCCATAAGCCAGCATGCAAGATGATAAAGATGCCTGATAAAATCAACATTTTTTACTATATTGTATTCAAACATCCTCTCAATAAAATGGAAATATATTTTTGTTTTTTTAAACAAAGGCTCTATGATGAATCAATTTAAAATCAGATTATTTTGTTATGATAATTTTTAAATTGTCAAATGGGATTGGCAAAAATTGTGGAACATCATTGTTGTGTCATGGACCTAACTTGGTTACTTTTAGGAGGGATATTAACTAATCAATCAAATTAAGTCAAACTAAGTCAAATTACTTTTCACAAGTAACTGTAGTAACACTGGGTGCAATATATATGGCTATATAAAAACTGACAAAACATATTTATTGACCTCCAAAATAATACGTTATCCCAACTCTAGTGCAAAAGGTGTACTGTAAAGTTAACTGCTTGTATTACTACTACTACTAAGAGACCAGAAGCGGGGCATTCAAAACACCTTACATATGTACAGATGGCTGCTCGCTTGCCTGCTATACCTATCGGATAACCCTTGGTACCGCCGACCCTAGACCCTATGTGCTTGACCCCTCGACCTTTTTCTCTCCAGCACGGTGTCTTGTTCTACTTCAACTGTCAGCCAGCACTCTCTGGCATGTTGTACTAGTCCTTGTGAACTTTTTAATTTGTGGACATTGATGTCTTCAAACTCAAAACTCAAACTTTATTAAGTACATAGTACCTCCACGCAGAGCAACCCAAAATGCTTGACGAGGACAAAACAAGGAACAGTACAAAATGAATCCTAGTCAAAAGCCAGGTCAAACAATTGTGGTCGTGAATTCATCTGGCTGGCGCTTCGAATGCGCAACCATTGTCTGATTTCATAAATGAAATATATGAATCTCTCTCTGTCTATCTAGCAATACGAAATACAATAGTAATAATAGCGATGGTGATAATTATAAAAACATTCAATATTAACGGAAAATAAAATGAGTGAGAGAGAGCGAGAAAGCGATAGAGAGAGTATTACTCACACCGTGTGGTGAGCCCCTCTCTATACGCGTGCAGCAGGCTGCCAGACAGGCAGAGGAGCCTCAGCATATGTTACTTTGTAACTTTATAATGCGACGACGACGAATACTTTTGAAATTATTATATATTAAAAATTAATACGATAAATTGAAATACATAAAGCTGGCTGGCCCCGTGGTCCAGCGGTTAAACACCAAGAGGCAGCCCTATTCACCTTGTCGCAATAATGTGTCATTTAGCAGGGCCGCATAGTTAATGCACGTTGCATAATAATAATAATAATTAATTATTATTATTATTAGCAG
>OMKY01143877.1:5950-17993 GCA_900302395.1 Bregmaceros cantori
CAGAGCTGAGCACCATCACAACGTCAGTTAACCCTGAGAGGTGTAGGACCGTTTACCACATACACAGTATGTACTAGTATGATAATTAATATAAATGACTAGACATTTATATTAGCTATCATATTAGTACATACTGTGTATGTGGCATAATCTGGAAATTGCATGCTTCGAATCTTCCCTTTGATAGCGTGTTGCTCATTACCTATTTTAGTTGTCAGCATATGAGCTGAGACTGCTGGATGAAAACAATTGTGAGTACAGGTTGTGTTTTTCAACTTGCATCTTCCCTCAGCATGAGCCCTATAATACTTGCCAATATTGGACAACATAGACGTGTTCACTTCTACCACATCATCATGCGATGGAGGACAAATCACAGATAACATTGAAATAAAATAACTCACTGAGATAGCCGTATTTTCACATCAGCAACACTGTACTGGCCCTGGAAAGGATGTCTGTAACAAGAAACATGTCAACAGTTAATGAAATGAATTTGTGAAAACATCCATAAAAAGTATTTGAAACATCACATTAACAGTAGCTACATCAGTACCACCACACCAGCACCTCATCACCACCATTGCATTGGATGGACTAGGTGTGTGTGTGAGAATGACTGACACCCACTGTATTCTATCTTTGAGAATCTGAGAAGCTCTCGGAGCAACAGATTTGTTGTGTCTTCTACTGAGAGGCTCAGGAGATCTTCCGTCCCCACCGTGATCAGACTTTTCAACGAACGTTGTGTTCAATAGATGCCTCTCTGGATATGATGACATCTGGACATATGACATTTGTGTTCTTTGTGACAAATATGTTGTGCTGCGGCTTGGACTGTTCTGTTGCTGTGTTGTATTGTTGGTGGTGCTGTGTTTAATTATCTGTTGTTGTTTTGTGCGATGGCAATGAAGTTTCCCCATTGGGGATGAATAAAGTCATGAATCAAGCAATTATCTGTGCTTTATCTGTGCCGTGCTCTATAAAAAGTGTGTGACATTGTACTGTATTCCTTGTTGTTACTTCTCGCTCCCGATTAAACAAGTAAGCAGCTAGCGGAAAAAGTTGCAGCCTTTGATTTTGGGTAACCAAACTTCAGTCATATAACAACTCACATACCAGTTTTCTGATTAGTTTCTTCTATCTTCACCCCAATTTGGAACCATAGGGCTAAACTAACATAGTACCCCTGTGTACAAAGTAAGTACACGCACAGACGCCAGATGAGCATGTTTTCATTTTTATCGAGAAAGATAATGACAGGAATAGGATCAAATCGGAAACTGGGATGAAGAGTTGGGGGAGACACTGCAGAAAAGCCGGAGAGGGGATTAGAACCTGCGGCCTTGTTTTACAATTCTAACAAAGATTACACTTCTTTTGCACTTTTGTTTAAATGTCTTTGGAACATTTGTGATAGGTGTGCTACCCACCCAGAAGGTATCTCTGTCATGGCATGGTGTCGGTTGCTCTGCCACACACGGTAGTTGTGGGTTATCTTCCAGGCTGTGGTGAATGGCGAGCCGTAGTCAGCCAGCAACCGCTCGCTGTCTGTAGACAGGAAGAGGTCGACGAAACACGCTCATGAAGTCAGTCATCAACCTCGCGCAGTTTCCCGTCAAGGCATTTCCTTTCTTCTCAAGACATAGATTACAGCACTAACATTACTGAAAATAGTCGTCCTTTAGATATAAGGGATGTCGAAAAACAAATGATTATCGATTAACCGGCCAATAATATTCAATGAATTTATTCATGGCCACACAATTCCTTAAAAATGTGTACTACAGTGCATTTGGTACAAATGTCCATGCTTCTTCACCAAAGAATAAGTATCTCTTCCTTCAGGTTAATAATATTGTAATGCCTCGATGAGGGTTAAAGAATGAAAACTCACCATAGAATAACTTAATCACCACTTTAATGTTGTTACCTTGTTGAGAAAGTATTTTGGACATGCATAATACATTACCTCTAGCAGTGGTAAAAAAGTGAATGATTAAATAAACAATAAATGAAATTGATTAATTTAATTACAACAGAATTCCACGACCATTCAAGATTGAACAGATTACATGAATACGAAGGTTACAGTACCTGACGTCTCCACCGACGTGACTTTTAGTACACTTAGACCACTCGCGTCATCTGTGTTGATGTCAAATTTCTTCTTGGTGGCGGTGTGAAACTTTTTTTTAAATCAAAACACTGAAAATCCATACAGAAATATGATTTTCACTGATCTTAACGGAGTCGATGTGTGTGCACTCTGGCAAGCAGCAGTTCTTTGTTTGCATAGCTTAGCCCCATGAACCAAAAACCACAGTGAGGATAACTCCTACACAGTAATCAAGTTACAAACCCCGACACAAACTCATTAAAAACATTTTTTCTTCATATTCATCTTTTTTTTCACGAATTGTGACAATTTAATATTCCAAAAAATGTCAAATATTATGACATTTATGTGGATTGACGGGGAAACGTCAACTGCTGAGATAAAAATGATTTAATTTCTTGGCGAATGGCGCTAGTTGTCGATTAATTCTATGATTGATTAGTCATCAATTCATCGACTAATCGTTGCAGCGCTACAGTAGAGCGTCAGTCTTACCTTGGTGCAGGGCAGACGACAGCAGGCTGTGCAGGTAGAGAGTGAACTGCGCGCGTATCCACTCGTCACCACCCTCCCAGCCGGTACCGTCCAGGAACACGTCGTTCTGCTTCTCCGTCACATGCTTCAGCAGGAAGTCAGAGAAGCGCAGGTCGGCCGTGCTCAGCGTCAGCAGCCGACGCAGCTCCGGGTCGGCTATCTGGATCCGAGCCTCTTCCACCTGACCAGGAGGCCAACCACAGTGCAGGAGACGTTAATGATAGCCAATCATGGAGCTCGGTAGAGCAGGGCCATACAGCGTAAAACGGATATCACGGTCTGCCGTGCAGTTCACCTCGCTATCATTATTGTAAAATTATTTTGGTATTTCTTTCATAATTATTTATGTATATTTTTCAGCTTTATTTGGATTTTTTGGGGCGCAAGCGCCGCCTTTCATTCCACATTGAGAGAGATAGTGACAGTACTAAATCCGAAACTGAGATGAAGGGTCTGAAGGCCCGAACCTGCGGCGCTGCTCGATCCCGGTCCGGGGGAGACGCACAATGAGTGGAGGGAGAAGCAATAGAAATCTCCCTCTTTACATTATAATCCATCATGTTCAGATATAATTTGCAAAATGCTTGGCACAGAAAGGGTTAGCATAATTTAATATCAAAATAGAACGGCATAGTTTACACCAAGACCATAATAATCAATGCAATTGCAATTACATTCATTTCCTGGCTGTTGAGCTAAAAGAAATTGTTTCAACCACAAATTGTGGAGTGAAAGAGGAGATAACTTTCCACTTGAACGGAGTTCCACTCAAACTCATCTTAATTGAAAACTACACACAGGACTGTTCAGAACTCCCCTTGCTTGGTGTAAGCTGTAATGGCATGTGCTGACCACTAGGTGCCAGTATGGTCAAATAACACAAGTTTGCTAAAAGAAGCATCTATGGGTGCGGTGTGTTTAAATAAAACGGATATCAGGACCGCCATCTTTATTAAATGACAATAATACAGAGGTGAAACGGAAGTTTCACTCACCTCGACGATGGCGTCACTGAGGTGCGTCTGCTGACGGAACAAGATATTTGTGGCACCAGCCACGAAGCCTCGTACCGTCACATCGGACAGCAGGTGGTGCTGTTGTAACGCCATGTAGGGCAGACACAGGTAGCCCTGCCCAGCAAGTATAAGACAATCGTCATTAAGAATTTACTTTGTACACTACTGACTTAACACTAACACATGTCTGATCAGGGTTCACAACATGTGTGACGTCAATAACGTCTGACTAATGTCACACTTTGAAAGTTAACTCAGCTAGAATGTTTGTCTTTATATCCAAATTTGAAATGTATACTGAAGCCTTGATTTTTCAAAATGTAATTTTTAAGAACAGAAAAAAAGGTCAATGTAAATTTGTTGATTCGATAACGAAATATTCATGAACTACAAAAAACCTGTGACTATGAAATGACTAGAGAAACAAATTGCATAAAGTATCTTTCTGTGTTTTAATGTTATATCTGCATAACAAACATGACCTGTCTAGTCAAGTAATATTAATCATCAGGGGAAAAAACAATGGCGTTTAATGGACTATTCAGACCAACGGTTTATCCCAAATGCACTGAATGTTACCTTGGTAAAAATGGCCAGGGGTAGCCCATACTGATCTTCGTCCAGCCCAGACACCAGACCGGGCACCGCCGTGCTCTGCCCGCTTACAGGCAGGGGCTGCATGGTGATGGGGACGCCCGACTCGGACTCGAAGGTCTCTGGATGGTCCAGTAGATCTTTGTCGACGGCCATGTCCTCTGACGCCACCGCAGGGTCCAGGGTCTCCCAGTCGCTGTCGGATGATTGCGGCGAAGGTCGTGAAGGCAGCTCCAATAGGCCGCGCTCTGACGGTTCGAGTGTTGCTGTTGACTGGACAGCATCCTGTCCGAGCGCGGATTACAGTCCGTCTTTCTTATCAGAAGTTCACAAACTTGGTTTTCTCTGGTTCTTGCGGCAGTCATTAAAGGAAACCAACACAAATGAATACTGAAATATGTTGTATGCCGAGTCAATACCATCTTGCCTTTGTGCTTGCACTCACCCTGCACGCAGTGGTACTTTCTTTGGATAGCCATATGGAATTGGTAAAGGGCAAACACATTGTCAAAAGGGACAATTGGAAATTGCATGCTGCCAATTTCAAATACATACATAACGTGTACTAATATATACAATTCAACATTTCTAGTAGTTCACAATCCACTTGCATGATCAGTTCAGTCAGTTTCTGAAGTCATAAGTAGAGTTATATGGAAGCATTATAATGTCTAGTAGCTGGTAGGTAGTTGGCTGCACATTGGTCTAGCGTTGCTAGGCTTGGGAGCTCTAGGTCTTGAAGGCGTTGGTTGGGTCCCCAATGCCCGGTGTTTTTTTTTTCTTATGCAAATCAATTTTTCGGGCCAAATAAAAATACTTTATAGATACTGCTTTTGGCAAACCATTGCTTATGGCATAAGAAATATATGGAAGTGAGGGGGCAGGGCTGCCATGTACCTCCACGTCTGCCGCAGAGACGGTGATAAACTCTTCGCCTGTAGGGGTCGCTGCTGTGGTGATGGGCGGGGCCAGGGGCGCCCTGTCACCGCCCGCTGGGTCCTCAGACACGCTGCTCTTGGGCCGATAGTGGGAGGAGTCAGCCAGGCCGTGCTCGATCATCCCTGTGACCAGCAGGTGGAAGTCAACAGTTATTTAGTTAGTAATATCATTTATAAAAGCAGTGGTCTAAGGGCTGATGCACTGAGGATTCATCAGTAACATCTATGGCCTGTCCTTAGCCCATGAACCCTTAAAAAGCAGTATTGAGAAACGGCCCAAGCAGAGAACTCAAGGCAAACTTGGGCCGTTTCTCAATATGCAGTCTGAGGGCTGAATGGCACTTACATATATTGCCCATGGTCTCTTCGGTTGCAGCATTGAGAAAAGGCCTTGTATAGACGAGTTTGCGGGGTACTTCCGGTGTCTGAACGTCACTTCTGGTGTCATTTACCTGCCGTGTATATAAAATCGTTGTGGTAACTTGTGGCATGCTATTCCTCACCCAAATGTTATCGTGCGGATTTGTGACCCACAAATGGTTTAATAATCAGTTCAACTCGTTCCATGGTCTCATTCCTTTTGGAAGGACTAGCAGCCAGCCTATTGGTCCAGAAGAACATGTGACCACTCGGTGAGTAACTTTAAGTCGGATTTTGACTGTATTTCATCAATATTTATGTAAAATTATGAACGATGCAAGGGAGATTTTTTGTGAGCCACCGCAGTCCACTACGACAAGATTAAATGGAACTCATACAGACACACACAGGAAGTGTGTTCCACCCCAGCGGGACAAAATGCCAGCCCCCTGTATTTTGCGGGTAAACTCGTCTATAGGCTGTATACTCCGTCCTTCCATTCATACAATGGGAAAATCTAACTTCATTGAGTTGAGAAGAATATCAATCAGCCAAATATAATTTTAACCCAAAATGATAGGACAGGCTATGGGTCTGGGGTGAATCTATGGGGTGAACACATCGAGGGTCAGAGTGGGGATTAAAACAGACCTGGGAACAGGGACAGCACAGTCATGAGAGCTCCAACCAGTCTGTTGACAGGAGACACGTAGAACAAGACCTGAAGGGTGGGAGTGGATAGATGGTTTATAATCCAATGTATAATACATGGACATGCAAGGTTAGATAATACTATAAACCACAGGCTCCAGATCACCAATCACCCATTAGGTCGGTGATCTGGTAGAGTTCAGCGGGTGTATGAGGATATCTCCTGACAAAACATGACACCTTTTCTCTGCTCTTCTGGGAATAAATAAAACTACTAGAACTACACCCAATTAACTATGCATATGCAGTTGTTGCCAACTGCTAAAGGGATATCTCTGAAACGTGATAGAGGCATCAGTATAAGCCAGAAATATTGTAAAGTCAGGCTTCTGTTTTTAGGAATTGTGACATCACAGAGAAAAGGAAAGGGACAAAGTAGAAAACACAAACCTTCTTTTCCAACAGGATTAGTTTGAACAGAATAAGAACCTGTGGGAAACACAAGAAAATATTTACGTGAATGTAATCTAGCTGAAGATGAAAGCTGCAATAATTACTCAAATAAATATGATCACTCAAATACAGAGATGGCAAGTAACAAAGTACAAATATTTAAATACAGTACTTGAGTACATTTTCAAATAACCAGTACTTTTAGAAGTATTTATTTCTCTGACAACTTTCTTCCTCTACTCAGTACACAAATATAATGTGTAACCCTTACTTTCTGAAAACAAAACTTGTTACTTTTCATAGACTATATAAATATACTCTATTTTGTTTGTGCAACGACACCAATCTACAAGAACTATCAACACTAGGTAATGCCGCTTAATGTAAACACGACTACATAAATGTGTACATCTTGTATCTGTACACTAACACGACAGGTTAAAAAATGATTATTTCCTGATTTTCTGATGATTATTTACTTACTTTCAGGTACATTTAAAAGCTGTACTTTTTACTCTCAAGTATATTTCAGAGCCTGTCATTTTCACATTGACCTATGTAGATATTTGGATCAGTACTTTGTACTCTTACTGAAGTTTTTGTACAAATGCATTTTACATTTACTCAAGTAAGAAAACTGGGTATTTTTGCCGTCTCTGCTGAAATACCACATATACTAGAACAAATGCCATGTTTATTTGTACTCAAACACTATTGAGACAGAGCTGCTACAAATTAGGCCTGGGCAATATAATTACAATATAATAACAACCGTTTGTCACAAGATGGCAACAAATCTCCACTCTTCTTTACACCAAGACGTGTATCAAGCCACTAAAAATAAGATTATGATTATAAATGATTATTACTAGTACTTACCATCAAAGATACAGATACCAAAGTGAACTGCACGGTAAACCAAATGCAGAGCTCCAATTGGATTACTTTACATGACTTTTTTTGGAACAATACCTGCTATTAGGGCTGCAACGATTAGTCAATGAATCGATGACTAATTGTTGATTAAATTAATCGGCAACTAATGCAATAAAACGATAATCGCTAAGGGCTTGAATCATTCTTATTGTCGGCAGTTTTTTACTGTCACCACTACCTATTGCTCTACTAAAATTTGATATTACATCATAGTTTTGGAAACTCCAAAATATGATGAATATTATATGAATATTATATCAACATTATTGAAAATAAAACATGAATATGAAGGAAACCATCAAAATATTAGTGAATAAATGTATTGTAATGAGTTGGTGCCTTGAGTAAGTTTTTTGGCTAGCGTGAACCAAAGTTGACAAAATTAACGTATGTGTCGCTGTGAATATGTTGGGGATATTTTTAAGGAAAAATATCTAAGATTAATCGATTATTTAGTTTCTATAATCGGCAACTAATCGACTATTAAAATTATCGTTAGTTGCAGCCCTAATTGAAATTCAAATGTCTTGTGTTGGTTTAGAAAGAGAAAATAACCCCCCCAACAACTTGGAGTCATTATTACATTGTCATGTTTATCTTCATAATGAAACATTGTAACCATATAGAGAAAAATGTACCTTATGCCTGAAGTGCAGTATCAAGTCTCTAGGGGATAAACCTGTAAAAAGAAACAATGACGCATGACTCACATGTCATGTGGGTTTCACTGGCAAGAGACAGATGACTCAGCACAAGGGAAAATGTTTGAAGGGCAATCACCGTTTTTGCTGCATATTTGACCCTATTCTTAGAATTCAATTACATTTGAACTGCTGAAGTGATTACTTGATTATTTCCAACTATTCGACCACAATAGCCATTAATCCCAATTTGGATCGTACTGGCCTTTCTCCACTTGCACGAAATTGCCCTACCCCACTCTACCTAGTTTGAGCTGCTTTTCCACTACCACGGCCCGATGTAACTAGGTACTCCTCTGCTAAGGTTCGAAGCAGATAGGATCCGGTACCATCTGTAACGTCAAATCAACCACTGGCCACTGATTCACTGGCGGTCACGGAGGCACCTCACGGGGAGGGCGCCACACCGCCCTCAGACTTCCTTCAGTAACTCCGGAACTGTTTGAGATCTGCTGCACCATGGTTACAGCAGCTCAGATAAGGTGTCCACGTAGAGGAAATGGCCAGTGTTAACAGGGAATATGTCTACAGGGTTCATTTATTAAGCTATACTGTACAGAGTACCAAACATGGCTGCTGAGCTTAGTTAAGCTAAACGATGAGCAGGGAACATGCCGAACACACATTGTCAGGAAGCATCATTCATTTATAGCCGATGGGAGGGAACATCCGATGATGCCACAGCCTGTAGCCAATCAGTACAATGGAGGCATGACCATCAGTTATATTTCAGCAACACCAACATAACCCGGCGGGGACACACCCACGTTTATGTATATTCAGACTAGTATAATATCACATAAAAACAATGAATAAACCAAACACAATTGAAAGTACAACAATGTGTTTTAGTTTAATGAGCCATAGGTTATGTCAGTTATAGCAAAGCTCATTTTAGTTTTTAAAACTGCCGGTACTTTCTAAATGTCAAAATAATCCTTTATTTTATTAATCAATCCAATCAGTAATTAATACATCAATTAATAGTAAATAAACAATTCATTAAATATTACTCCAGTATTCATTAAATTCCCCCTCAATGTATTGAGCTCCCCACAGTGTAAACCTGGATATGCACTTTTTAGCCCATGAGACATGCACAACAAGTGGTGCATGTTACATTAAAACAGCATGAGGCTAGAAGGCTTAAAGAACACAATTCTTCAAAACCTGTTCGTAATTGTAGCTAAATTTGGAACGCTCAGAATGAGCAGGGAAATCACAGGCAAAGGTCAAATGGCCATGTGTGGTCCAGCAAGTTTTTGGTTGAAGGAACTTCCCAATCTTGGTTCTTTACTGGTTGACCAATGCAGTTTCAAATCAAATATATTAAATATTTGTTTCTTTGTGACCCGAAAACCATCTTGGTTTTTTATGTTAATG
Source organism: Bregmaceros cantori (assembly GCA_900302395.1). Taxonomy (NCBI): domain Eukaryota; kingdom Metazoa; phylum Chordata; class Actinopteri; order Gadiformes; family Bregmacerotidae; genus Bregmaceros; species Bregmaceros cantori. Next base: position 15,636 of record OMKY01143877.1, read on the forward strand.
ATAGGAGTAGTCTGACAAAATTCCCATTAATTAATTAAATAATCAGATAAAACATGCTTTTGCCAAGTAATTATGCATATACGAGAAAATACTTTTAATTAAATAATTAAAAAAACAGATTTGTCGATTATAAAAAAAAAGCAATAACACACAGCCTGCATTAAATTGGGGCTGTAACGATTACTCGTTTAGTCATTGAAAAAAATATTTAAAAATAAGTCGGCAGCACATTTAATAAAAGATGATCGGCAAGGAATTATTCATGAGAAAAGATTAAATGGATTAAAAAAACATGAATATGAAGACAAATCGATATGTTATAAATTAATATAATGACTTGGTGACGGTAGCACAGAGTCTGCCGCATTGTTATCTCTCAAGATAAATCCACGTAATACAACATAACAAATAACAGAACTGTTTGTTTCAAATTGGAGAAGAGAAACTAAATCACAGGATGACCAATGTGTATTTGCGGTTTGAATCCCACTTCCTACTGTCTATACTGTGCATGAACTGCAAGATGTACGCTGTAAAAATAAAATCCCAAATTTTTGTTTCTTAAATCTTGATGTTTACATTTGATTATGCTTTTCTGAGAAGAAGAAAGCCAAAACAATGACTGTTTTATTCCTGTTAAAAAAAGGAATAAAACATTAATGTGTAAAAAGCATCCGTATATGGCATGCATTGCAGAAAGATAAATATACTTGATGATTATAAAATTGTCCTTACACTTGTTGATGACTTTATGAATAAAGCTTTAGTTTTCTAGGACTACTGTGGAAGTCTGTGAGACAGAAGTTCAAAGCACACTTGCAAATAACACCTGAAATAACACAACAATGTGTATTGGCGTGTTCCTACCCAAGTAGACCTGGGATCCTTCCAGCGAGCTGCCCTTCAACGAGCCGTTCATATGGTCGTACAGCTCCTGGTGGGCGACAGGTCATGTTTATGTGATACTAGCAATACGATATACTGAAAAAAAAAATGTACATGTCAAAAATGATGGCTGACATCCTCAGGTTCAGCGCAGGGTTGAGCCAACCAATTCTTGGCCCGGATGATGTAGCGCATGCTTAAACTTGCTTGGCGCATTCATAGCTACCAGGACAACTGGGGAAACGCGCTTGGAAATATCTATATCCTCTGTTCTGTCCTCTAGTTATCATGTTGCGTCATTATTAAAATTGTATTTTACTGCATTTAGATATCAAGGTCAACTTAACACGATAATTGATGAACTGATACATTTGGCAATTGGCAAATTAAATAACATCTGTACTGTAAAAGTCTCTCCTGAACCAAATACTGTGTGGAGGGTATTGTTCACCTTCAAGATGTCGATCTGGGAGAAATCTTTCTCCTCAAAGTAGGCATGGGTGATAAGCTGGAGCTTGGCCTGCAACAGGCCATACAGAGGCTGCACACAGACACAGGCACACACACACCCACACATTCAGACACACAAACGGAAACAATTCAGCACTCCACAGCAGCAATGCTGCAGGTGCAAAGTTCAATCTGTGTCATCAACTGACAACAAAACCACAGTGTGTGAGTGGCAAGCAAGACAGGAAACTGCTGCTGAAAGTGGGCTCCACATCCTGGTAAAAAAAATAATAAAAAGTAATTTATAATAATATTTAAAAATGTGTTTAATTTATTATTCAATTCTTGTTATCGGTTGAGAATAGATTAATAATTCACTTTTTTAAATAAGTAATAGGTGAAATGAAAAGAAAAAATGAAAAGAAGAGAATCTCTACTTTCCAGAAAGAATCATGAGTACAATCAAATTCGAACTGTGTGTTCAAACCAAACGCGTCATGGGCTTCCAGAAAGAATAAATTACATGTAAAGTAAACGGTTAGGAGCTTTAGGAGCGTCTTGGGCTTCTTGAGCGGCGCGAATTGGGCGTCAGGCGCTATGATCCTGCCTTTGCCGCGCGGCAGCGCGCCGCTGCCGCCGCGCATGCCGCATCATGTCATGTGACTTGAGCGAAGCACAGCGAACAGCAGATACGAGTTGCTGCTGACTGGGAAATTTCACCGAGGGGCTACACGGAGGTTTTCGGGAATGGGAGACGCTGGCAAACGGAGGAAACAGCGAGGGCTCCGCGCCTCCTTTCCCCGGAGCTCCCCGTCCATCCACCTCACGGAGCTCCGAAGGGACGGGACCCCTCACTGGGGTAAGGGAAGCGCGGATGTGTGTGTGTGTCTGCGCGCGCGGTCGCCCCCCTATTTTTGTGCTGTGTCCTCGCCTCCCTTCCCGCTCCCCGGGAGGCGAAGGAACGGGCAGAGATCACCCCGCTCTCCGCGGACCTCTCCGGGAGCTCCGAAGGGACGGGAGAGG
>OMKY01143877.1:21116-33905 GCA_900302395.1 Bregmaceros cantori
ACCAATAATTTACCAGTTACATGAAAACATATTATACTATTTAAATAATTTCTTTGCAAAGATGACATAAATTGGCAGGGCCCACATTTGGATAAATTAAGCAACTACTATTGAAAATGCCTTTGAAATTGTATCAACTGTACACTCTGTATCAACTGTATGTCTATACAATTGGTACAATTGTATCGACAATGGTAATAAACGTTATTCTGATTCTGATCATTCTCCCATTTTCGACAGGTGCAACCCATCACCATTCCTGGTGAGTACAGGGGATTTTTGGTAATGTAGTCCTATCACTTTCTGGCTGGAATCCTAGAGAGTATCTTCAAAGGTGGGTTGGATTCGTCAGTTGTATAAGTGCAATGCAATGCAATCTGAAGCAAATTAATGGAATATTATATATAGTTTTTGGCCCTAAAAGCAGTTGAATCACATTTGGGGGCCATATTATTGGTGCCACATTCTAATGAAACAAATTAGAAAATCCCATTCAAAATGAAGCAGCTGAGAAAGTGACCTTAGCCTCTATCTGGCGGTAGCAGGACACTCCGTAGACACACTTCATGTCTTCACTCAGAGGAGGCAAGTGGAAGAACACAGTGTCTGGAGGAACACACAGACAGGAAACCAACACATTTCAAAAACGTGACATGCCATTATAGCACAGACTAAAGACCCGACCGACATGACATTTTGGGGGCCGATACCAATATTTCAGAAGAATCCATGATGTCGATATAATTGCCGATTATAATATTTTAAAAGCCCATAAACAATAACTCCATTCCTTTCATTCAACACTTCAAGCATAAAAAAACTGGAGAAAATTGTCTTTTCAAGTAGTTTTTCAGCAGAAATCCTAACGACGACCGATAGGTAATTTGCCGATTATTGATATCCTGCTAGGTACCTAGGAAACCAGTACCGCCGATAATCAGTCGGGCCCTACTGAAGACTCCATTGCTGCGCCATTGTTTGGGTTGTCTCCATCTGCTCATTTTACCTTCTACTAATCCCTCAGGGCAGAGTTTTGTTCGGACAAGAACAAACAACTCCTTAGATTGAGGCATTTCGCTACACATCCAATAGCTACAATACTTACATATGGCCGGTAGTCTTATACAGCCTTGAATTTGTTGAACAAACATTTTAGTCCCAAGCCAACATACAGAAGCTTTCGGTATAGGCATGTCGGTATCGGTAAAACTGGCAGAAAAAAAAGAAAAAGAAAAAAAAAAATTTGATAAATAATTCCAGGAATTTTTTAGTGAGAAAGGGTGGAGAGGACATGTAGAAAAGCTGGTGATGGGAAGAGAACTCATGACTCGTGACTCATTACGGCATACGTGTACTTTGTAGTACACCTTCTAGTTACTAGTCAAACTGCTAGTATGGATCGTGAAAGGAAGAAGTAATACTCATGCTCACCTTCCTGGTAGTTGTGTGCCCCATCAGGCAGGGCCAGGAAGGGAAGGTACTTCCACTGTTCCGGCACTGCACCACTGTCATGGCTGGCGTCTGCCAGCAGGGGAGGGTAGGAAAATTCAACCTGGGACCAGGAGAGACAGACACAGTGAGTGCGGGAGAGACACTGGGCGGGCGACACAAGGAACACAGTAAGATGGAAGGACAGAGAGATAGAGAGCAGTAGAATAAAATGGACAGAAACTGGGGCACGTGCAGAGAGCGAAAGAAAATCAAGGAGAGAGAGAGGCACACACAGAGAGTAAGAGTGAAATGGACAGGAGCAGGTGTGTACAGAGACAGAGAGAGAGAGAGAGAACATAGAATATCCGTGATGAAGCAGCACTGCAGTATCTCCTAGGAGAGAAGAAGCCAATGTGCCGTACTAGCAGCACAAAATATGTCAGACTGCCAATGACTGAGGGGACAACTAGTGCACAAGAGAGAGATAAACCTACATGCTCGCCGACATGAACATTGTCATGTCGATGAATAGGTTTCATATTTAATGTCTCATTATCTATTGTTAGCCATGTATCATATGTTTATTATATGCATGCTTTCACGATGTATGATGCCCTTTCCAATGCCAATAAATGCACTTTTTATTTGATTGACAGTAAATAGACGCAGAGTGGACAGTAGACGTAAAAAGAGAGCAGGATAGAGACTGAAACAGACAAACACTGAAGAATGGAGAGAGAGAGAGAGAGAGAGAGAGAGAGAGAGAGAGAGAGAGAGAGAGAGACTAGCAGACAGGAGCAATGCTTTATACATCTATCTTCATTTGGACATGTTCCACTGAACTGCAAAGGGGATCAGATCATGTGATACGGTCTGACCATATTCCAGGAAATGTGCGTGCGTGTGTGTGTGCACGCACACGTCAATATCTGTATACACTACACTACATGCAAACCATGAATCAATCACAGCATTGCTATACCTGCTGCATGTATTTTATACTTTCAATGGAATACCAATAGTGATGAGTCGCCCAAGCACATAATGCGTGCTTTTATTAATACCGGTAATCATTCGTTATAAGCGGAGGTACCGGCACAGTTTGTTAGCATAGTGTGGACCCAAATGGGATAGAAACAACTGAAAAATGCTGTATATAATCCCAATCTTAAAGTAAACATGAACACATTAATGGATTATTAATCTGTAACAATCGCTTATTAATAAAATAATTGTTTATCAGGGTGCCAGAGAGTGCGTACCCCAAGCCAAAGGCCGAGCAGCGCCGCAGGTTCGCGTACCCTCTTCGGCTTTTCGGCAATGTCTCCCCCTGACTCATCCCAGTTTCCGATTTAATCCTGTCACTATCTCTCAATAAAGAATGAAAAACGGCCCTTGCTCTCAATTTTTTTTTATTAGGCCAATTACCATAGGCAATTGGCTGCTTATAAAGTGTAGTTGTGAATCTAAGTGATCATTATTTTTTACTATTTTATAATTAGTTATTTTTTTGGCCGCAAGTGCCGTTTTTCATTCTTTTATTGAGAGATAGTGATAGGGTTAAATCAGAAACTGGGATGAAGAATCAAGTGTATAGCAGCAACCCCCAGTTCATTTGATACCCACTAAATACACTAGATAATATGGACAAAACTGAATATAGTATCATGGCCACTGACCAATATGTTGGTCAGGCAGTACTTTTCATACAGATGGGTTCCATCGGTCATTGTGGATGCTAAAGCCTCACCGTGCGGTGCAGCGTGGTAGGGCAACGTGGGGTGGAGCACGGTGGGCAGGTGGGGAGGTGCGGCGGGCAGGGTGCGGGCAGAGGGCATCGCCAGAGGGACTATGGATGAGGTGGTGCCCACTACGGGGTTCGGTGCCGCAGAGCGAGTCTGGCCCTGCGCTGTGGGCGACGGCTTGTGTTTGATGGTGCCCTGCCACGGTTCCTGTGGAACAAGTGGGATTAGAAGGGTTAAACACGTTGCACCTAAAGATTAGCCTGGCGAGCCAGAACGAACACTGATTGCTAGATGCTTGCATCGGGTCTGGGGAAATCAGGTTCGCCGTCGGTACCTAATCAATCGACCAATCAACATGGACGTGGGGGGAGTTGTTTGTACGGGCTACACAAGACGTGGGCGGAGTTTGTACGGGCTACACCAGACGTGGGCGGAGTTTGGTTGTCGCGCCACATCGCCGCTTCTCCCACCTACTGTGCTGTGACTGGATAACACAATTTGATTGACACGTTTCTTTTGAACGTTTTCTTACCCTGGTTTTACCAGACCCAATGCAAGCCTCTAGCGATGTGCGATGCGTGGACGGTGCTTTGGTTCTGGCTCGCCAGGCTACCTAAAGATGGTCCCATTCATACTAATGGCGCTGTGGTTTAGATAACAGGGTCCGTAATGTAAATAACATGGAGACACAGCACTCAAAAACATTTAGCGATTAACTCTCTTACCAAAGACTTAATTGATAATTTGTATAACAATACATTTGATCTATTTGTGCAAACTGCACCAATTTAAAAAAATCTTTTTCTTCTATCCATAGTTGGTCCATAATATCCAAATAGGTGGATTGTCCTAATGTGGGCCACTGCCTAATGTGGGACACCTAAGCTCCAGTATCTCTGGAGCTTAAGTGTCTCTAGCTCTGAAACTAATTCATGTCAGTGAAACTACGGTAAAAGCAAACTATGGTAAAGTGTCAACATTAAGTTCAACTGTTCAACTACATTTCATCGTTCCACCTTATGGAACGGTTGTCCCACATTAGGAAGCTGCAAAAAGGGGCCCACATTAGGGCAATCCACCCTAACTGCAAGATCATTACGGAATTAAAACCCATAATATTATTAACATTATTATTTCATAATTTGTGAAGTTGCTACCTTGTTGATAACTTATATTGGCATGCAGGTTGAAAGTCCTGCCTTGCATGGTACCATGGCATATTAAGTACCAGCGCCAAGAAAGTCTGGAAAAAAAAGGTTGTTATATTAATAGTTACTGGAAGAAGGGCTAAAATCAAAGTAACTTAGTTACTAACATCAGTGATGATAGCTGTGCATAAACCGAACCTTGACATACCTAAAACAGCTGCATCAAATCATATCAAACTGTATTTATTTAGCACCTTGGGCTATATAAATGTGGTGCTTCACAGCAACACAACAAAAATGCAAAGAACGTGACGCACAATCTTCCCAACCTATTAATAATCAAGCAAGCGCACACGTACAGGCAATGGATTCGTCAATAAGACGAAAGACATGGTTTGGTACCGAGGTTATACAGCAAGAGGAAACACTTGTACTACAGTACAGAACAGTACTAATGACAAAAAATACTGGTATAGTAATAAAATAATAATAAAAAACCATAAAATATAGAAGATATAAAAATTAATACATAATTAAATTAAAGTATTTAACAAAATAACAAGCACAATGAAATAAATAGAGTAGTTAAAAACAGCGATGGATTAAAAAGTAGATATGTTGTATATTACATTGTATTGACATTTTCATTATTTTTTCAGTCTATTGCTCACCTCTCCGCCTCCATCTCCGGCTTCAGATTCGTCTTCTTCTTCCTCTTCGTCTTCTTCATCCTCCTCCTCTTCCTCCTCGCCGCTCTCGCCCGACCGGCCTTGCGAGGCGTCCCCACCGCCTCGTTGTCCCGTTGACGAGGACTCGGAATCGTAGACCGTGCGGCCGATGGAGCCGCGGTCGGATCTGAGAGGGCAAGGGGTTGGGAGGTTGAGATCTTCCGCACAGGAACATTGAATGGACACAAAATATTACTGGACTCTGGGTGTTGTTGGTGGAGTGGTTAAAGACGCTCCACCTAGCGCACCCCCATTCATAGTAATGGCACTGTGGCTTCAATCACAGCGTCCGTAATGCCGCAGATTCTCCTCCCCTCATCGACTTGTCTGCAACGTTTACCCTCAATGTCTTTTGTTTCCAACAAATCCTATTCAATAAAGATTAATTAACACATTAATTCACAACACTACCAGCTGTGTGCTGTGGCCGCTGTATAGCATGAGAGAAGGGGGTAGGGGGGTAAGGGTGGCGGCCCCCCACTGGTGTCTGCCTTTGTTCTATTGATGCCTGCCACGCCCCCCTCCTGTGATTGGCTGGCCAATATGCCGGCCTGTACTATTTGGGGGTTGGGTCGGTGCTTTGGCCAGGACTGGCTATATGTCACAGGTCCAGACAATAGAGTAGACACTTCTCAGACCCTATCCGTTGGCCACAAAATGAACAAATTGTCCGTTGGGATGTGGTGTGAGTAAGAAGTACACAACCAATATAATACACAACAACAACTACACAAATATCAAAAGCGATCATATTGCGGCTTTAATCTTGTTGTTTAACAGAACTGAAACCCTGGACAACACTGGTTATATGAGGTCTTCTTCTTATGTTGTTTAACGGCGATCGACACTTGTCTGAGCAGGTCATTCACGCCGGCTGCTGAGCAGCACAACCCCTTATATTCTGTCATAATTTACCACCTCCACCTCCTCCTTCGTGATATCTCAAATATTGCTTGATGTTTTTGTAGTGGTGCTCTACAGAGATAGGTGAATATGACCTCATATAGCTAGATAATAAGAGGCTGTGTACCACTCCTGAGTTGATGTGCCTCTGCTTAATGCTGGTGATTGTGACAGAATATAAAGTGTTGTGCTGCTTAGTAGCCGGCGTTAATGACCTGCTTAGACAAGTGTCAGAGTAGGCTGTGAAAGCAGCTTGCTCTGTAATTTTTGTAAAACCGGCGTGAATGACCTGCTTAGTCAAGTGTCGATCGCCGTTAAACGACAAGAAGAAGAAGAAGAACACAGCATTTACAGAACTGCCATTATTTTAGACAAGTGTCGACGACCGCCGTTAAACAAGAAGAAGAAGAAGAAGAAGAACCAGTCAATTTCAGTATTACACAGAAGCTACAGGATAGTCCAAGATCCGGTCCAGCAGGTCAAATCCTCAAGACATCTTCAGTACCCAGCGTCACCCCCACCCCTGAACTTGTCCGTGGCTGGCATATCCAGTTGCTAGACCATGCAGGGAAAGTTTGTAAGACACTCCTGTAGGGTCACTGCCAATATACCAGAGCTGAGAGGAACGAACCCTGCTGCTGCCCGCTGGTAGCGTTCTTCTCCTTGTTTTACGACAATCTTGTCTGAGCAGGTCATGATTTTAGGACCTGCTTAGGTTCTCAGCAGTTAGTATGCTGTACTATCTGTGACGTTGACCAGCCGCTGGTTAATGGCAGTTTGCTGTACTTAATTAGATTTGCTGTTCTCAATTAGACACATCGATACAATTAAATGTTGTTATGGAAAAGTGCTGCAGTGTCTCCAGTCTTACACAACACCGACTGCATAGGGTGCATTGCCCTAAAGTGGGCCACAATGCGGGACACCTAAGTTTCAGTGGCTCTGGCTCCTCCCTAAAGTAATGAATGTCAGAGAAACTATGGTAAAAGCAAACTATGGTAATGTGTCTAACATTAAGTTCAACTGTTCAACACTACATTTCACTGTTCCACCTTAGGCAACTGTTTACCCCACATTAGGGAGCTTTAAAAGAGGGCCACCTACTGCCACCTAGCGGACAGCGTCGACACTTCACCTGCATTTACTCAAGATTTTGTGAGAAATCAGCAGTTTTTAGTGACATCCACCCTTGTTCCGGAGACTATGACTAAAGAATGGAATCGGGTAGAAACACGACTAAGGAGTCTCTGAAGTTTCCTTTACTCCGTGTTTTGTTGAGAAGAAGACAGAACCTAACCCTGGCACTGGAACGTGCAGAATTTGAATAGGGCTGAAACTGAATGATTTATCAAAAAAAGGTCTATTTTCATCAGGGCATTGAACCGGTTCAAGGAACGAAAACTGGGAACTTTTTGTATTCTCCAGGGAACAGAAATGAAACTGGAAACGTTATTATTTTTTACGTTCTGGAACGGGAACACTTATTTGAAAATAATGATACCAGTTAATACCAGTGTTTTTTTTTGTTCCTCAAAGAAACTCTGCCTTGCGCCTTCCCTTCCCAGTCCCCCCATCGCATGGCGAGTGCCCTGCATGGCGCAGCTGTCCCGTGTCCGCTGCTCTGCCAGTCTCTGCCGCTGTGCACCTTCCGTTCCCAGTCACGCTTGCGACAAACATCGCCTTAAATTGAAACACCGCCTGGCACAACCTGACAGGAACGAAATTAACCGTACAATATTATTTTGTTCTAACCGGTTTGAGAACGTCAATTTATTAGTGGAACTCATAACCAGAAACGCTATCATTCAGTTTCTGCTCAGAATGAACAAATTGGGAAAAAATATTGGTTCTAAGCCCTGATTTTCATGCATAATTCAGTATAATTCACCTGTCGCTCATGTCCACTGAACTGTCGCTAGGAGGTTCTATGGTGAGGACGGGCAGGTGTCCTCTCCCGCCTGTCCCCAGAGAGGTCCGTCTGCCTGGGTAGTCCTCCCGACCCAGACCCCCCTCTGGTCTGGTCCAGTACTCTGTCTGACTGCTGGAACCATCGCCACCCGACTCCTGGCCTTCCTCCTCCTGAGTGACGGGATGGGGGAAAATACAGACAGTCTTGCGTGTCCAATTCACAAGGGATTTTTATTACCTATGGACCCCTGGCAATAACCACCGGAACCTTTTCGTGGCACATTTCGACAGGATAAGCAAAGTCGGTAATTTACTACTTTTGTTGTAGCCTGGTGAGCCAGAAACAATGTATCGTCCACACATCGCACATCGTTAGACGCTTGCATTGGGTCTGGTAAAACCAGGGTCGGAAAAACGTAAAAAAACAAAAAAACAAAATGTGTTAATCAATTCGTGTTATCCAGTCACCGTGCTGTAGGTGGGACGTGAGTGGAAGCATGACAACCAAACTCCGCCCACGTCTTGCGTAGCCCGTACAAACTCCGCCCACGTCTAGCATAGCCCGTACAAACTCCCACCACGTCCGCGCTGATGTGCCTGAAAATTTGCTTAGATTTGCCCTGCTGTCGGCGCGAGTGTTGGGCGTGGGGATCTACAAATTACTGTGTGTAATGCTGACACTGTAAGGAAAAATGTGTGCCAATTTTCAATTTTCTTTTAATAGGAAGAGCTACAAACACTTAAGTTGTGCACAGCTTTGGCCCCTAAATAAACAGAGCGAGCTATGGGTTTTTTGAATTTTTGCGTTTAAGCGCAGGCACCCATGGACACCCACACACTCCACACACTCAGACCACATTGCAATCACACAATAGATTACTAACAGGACACAAATAATGTGATTCACAGTGAAATAACTTTCACTCTGACTTTCTCACGAGAACGTGTGGCAATGTAAACAATGCCACGTGTGTTTCATCTCTGTCATCCATCAATTTTTGGAAGCCTGATGTCATAATCTCGTCCCTCACAGCATGTAGTCTTTGATTATACCTCCTCCTCTCCCTCGGCCTCCATGTAGAGTGTAACGTCGCTGAATGAGGTGGCCGTGCTGTCGTTGTGCAAGGTCCCGCCCCTCTGCACAGGCCCCGCCCCCTGTCGTCGCAACGAGGAAGCACCACCGTGGTCTGACCAGCCGCCATAGTCTTCATCCTCCTCGTCTTCCTCCTCTCCGGCGTCCTGCGAGCCCTCGGTCTCCGACTGGAGACAAATAATTTTACTTAGGTTGGAATAAATATCCCATCCCTACTTCCTAATCCGTATATAGTGCACTCGCATTAGTGCATTCAACAGCAACAACCAAGATTTTGGACAATAGAGTCGGTGCCGTCAAAATTATTATAACATTATAAAATTCAATCGAGGGGGGGGCGGTGGCTGCGGGAGCGGTTATAGAGTGTTTAGGGGTTCTAATCCCCTCTCTGGCTTTTCCGCAATGTCGTCCGCGGACTCTTCATCCCAGTTTCAGATTTAATCCTATCACTATCTCTCTCAATAAAGAATGAAAAACGGAGCTTGTTTAGATTAGTAAGAAAAAAAATTAAGATTTTCTTTTTTTTTTGGGAGGTGGCGGGGTGGGCGCAACCTAGTAATTGGCTTAAATCGGAAACTTGACGGAGACTATAACCGTGCACTCTAACCACTCTGCCACCTAAAAATTAAGATTTATTGATTATTTATAAAGAAAGTTGATTAATCCATGAAAAAAAAAATCACAGAAAATATCTTCAGACAACAATAAAAATGAAAGGTGTGCACAAGTCACGCACCTGTTTGGCCGAAGAGTCTCCGATGTCTTGCTCCGACTGGCGTTCATCAAAGGAATACTAGCAGGAACAACAAGGAAGCAACATCGGTCTTAATACTATGACACACCCCTGTGAAGTAAGTCTGTGTATTTCTACTAATACCTATGCCGTCGTGGTACAAAAACCGCGGTAAGCGGCCAGCGATCTATCGGTAAGTTGGTGACTAAGTATGATTATGTTACTTATAGGCTATAGAAATGCACCCAAATTTTAATCAGTTCTTCTGTTGGTCATTTCCAACAACTCTACAAACTTTTACCCAGATCCGTGCACAACTTTTTTTTCAGTTATTCTGGGGACAAACCAACCAACGCAACTAAAAACATAGCCTGCTTTCTGCCGCAGCCCCGGCGCAGGAAAGAACCAACAGAGGTTCACAGTCGTTTGGATTGAGCAGCGTTGAGGATCTAAGTTATAAAATCACAACAATAAGAATAAGAGGAGCATTTTTTAAAGTTTGAGTTAATCACAGCGCAGTAGGCGTGACAATTGAGGAGCAGGAAGCGAAGCTGACTGTCAACAACATGACAGCGGTCATCTGTTTGATCTCCGGAGAGCGACAACTTCACATTCCAGACATTTGGATGATTCTCAGAGAGGGCCAGTAAACGACTGCTGCAACCAGCGTATCTTTACGTCGTAGGGCTCTAATTGGACCGAACACATGACATCAATTGGGTCTCTGCTTGGTCCAGACCCACGCGACCGCGAACATCGAGCGATGTGTGAACAATTTGTTGGTTCCGGGGTGTCTTGCGCCACAAGCCCCTACCTGCGTCCTCATGTTCGACAGGATAATGCGCCGAGTCATCCTGCTCTCAGAGGCAGAGCTCCTCAATTTCTGGAAGTTCTTCTTCATGCGGTACTGGCGGAACGCCGTCTGGATGGTGCGGGCCGCGCGCCGCGACAGGAAGTAGCCCCCGTACTTCCTCTCCAGCATCTCCACCTGTCGGCGGCATCAGACCGGGTGAAGGCAAGTCGTGTTGTGGTAACTACTACCACAAGGGGTGGTATTAAGGGTGGGCGATATATATCGATCGGGCATTGAATCACGATGAAGATAAAGTTTTAAAGGGGAAGGGTCACCATTGTGTATGTGTCATAAATATGATTTTTTTTTTTGCATATAAAACAATTTAAACGAATGTAGGAGGTCAGAATATCTCCCAACAATTTGTAATAGCCACGTTTGGGGCTAAAATCGATTAAAAAATAAATAAATTAACAAAATAATCAGCAGGTTAGCAGTGGTACCTTCTTGTCCTGCAGGTCACTAGACAGCTCATAGCTGTGGGAGAGAGCGCGGCAGGTGCGACTCTCCTCCTGCTGCTTGCGTAGAGCCAGGCTGGCTGGCTGCAGGCGGCTGAGCTGGGCCCAGGCGAGGCTGCCTGGGCTGGGGGGACACACGCCCGGGGGAGCCTCACCTGGAGACAGGAAGCCAGTGCAGCCGGTGGGGATCTACACAGGGAGTACCATGCAGAAACAAAGGATCTGTTCTAAGGGCTTTGAACTGATATTTTGTTCTTTCCAAACAGGAACGGAATTAGAGCGGTTATGAGTTCCGCCAATAAATTGACGAGGCACAAGTTGTGCCAGGCGGTGTTTCAATACAAGTTGACACTCGGTGGTGCAGTGGAGGCAGGGGCGCTGCCAGGAATTCTAGGCCCCCTGAAAAATTCTCACATTGGGCCCCATCACAAAAAGGCCCAATGAACCTTGTTAAACTACCGTAACCAGCATGCAGTTTGTTTCAATGTGCATATGGAGCTTGGCAACATGTTGTTTTTAACCACTCAACTGTCTTGGAGAAAGTAGCATACTGTCTCCTTACGCTGATAACTTGCAGTGTCTTCTCTCTCACCATCACTGAGTGAATGAATTAGAGCACTGAATGTACTGTACCATTAATGCGGTAAGGGGTGTAAATGTAAGACATGTGGAGACAATGGGCGCCTTGTTAAATTGGTTTCATTAATAATTATTTTGAATAAAATGTTAAATACGACTTAGAAAAAAATGCTATTTATTTTTAATGGGCCCCCTGTCACTAATGGGCCCTTGGAACTATCCCAACTTTTTCCCCCATTATGGCGCCCCTGCAGTGGGGTCAGGGGGTTGGTAAGGTGCACGGCAGCAGAGACTGGCAGAGCCTATGGGACATACCGCGGCATGTTTCAACGGAAACTTTGAGGAGGGAAATAAAAACGGTATTAACCAGTTACCATTATTTTAAAATATGAGTTCCCGGTTTCATTTCTGTTCCTTGGAAAATACAAAAAGTTCCCGGTTTTAATAATTTGGAGCAAAACCATACAGCCCTAGTCTGTCCCAATTGGCACACTTTAGAACTTTGTGCATCAATTCAAAAGTGGAAAAATGAAGTGAACCACTAAAATTTCAAGCAACGAAGGACACAGCGGAAGGAGCGGGGCCACACCAGCAAAAGATTCAAAACAAGCAATGCAGACACTGTTGGCAGCTTCAACATCGTTTAAATGTGAGTTTTCATTTGTATTTGATGTGTTTTATTATTCCATTTGGAATAGAGGGTGTGTGTGTCTCACATACCTGTGTGTGTGAGTGTCTGTGTGTGTGTGTCTAACATACGTGTGAGTGTTTGTGTGTGTGAGGCCTATGTGTGAGTGAGAGAGGGTGTGTGTGTATGTATGTGTGTGTGTGTGTGTGTGTATGTGTGTGTGTCTAACATACCTGTGAGTGAGTGTCTGAGACCTACGTGTGTGAGAGAGGGTGTGTGTGTGTGTGTGTGTGTGTGTGTGTGTGTGTGTATGTAACATATACCTGTGTGTGTGAGAGGGTGGGTGTTTGTGTGTGTGTGTGTGTGTGTGTGTAACACATACCTGTGTGTGTTATGTTTAAGATTCCCCCCGGGGTATCCAGCAAATGCGACAGGCATCTCAACCAGAGCCCGAGAGGGATCGAGAGACCTGCCTCGCTGAACGCAAAGGCAACCTTGCCCCAATCCCTGCGTCCGCTGAGACTGTTAATACCCCGGGGTATTTGCAACGGTCCGACGACCAATACCCCTGAGTCTTGGAGG
>OMKY01143878.1:0-16574 GCA_900302395.1 Bregmaceros cantori
TGTAAAAAATAAAAAAAAATATATATATATATATATATATATATATATATGTGTGTGTGTGTGTGTAGTCCAATTTCATTTTAAATAAACAAACTGAACAAATGTTAAAACTCTTACTTCTCGCACCCGACACACCTGCAAATGTTGTTTAATCTTTCACACCAAACATTAGAACAAACAAACAAGTAAATTAATATCTGTGAAAAGGGTAGTGAGAAAGATAAATATATGCAAGCATCAATTAATTTGTTCAAACAGATTACTTAAAATAGATGCCTTCCAAATTATTATTTGGATATTTACCATCACTTCCTTGAAATATTTGTATATTATGATAACTGCAGACCAGATTGAGCATAGTTTTTTGCACAAAAATGTTACTATATAAAGTAAGAAGCCTGTTTTTAAGCCTACTGAATAAAAGTACTGTTGTCATAGAACTGAATATAAATAGATATGAAGCACCAAAGGCATCACCAAAGAGATCAGAGTCAGTGGCCACCAGCTGGTCACTAGTTTTAAGTGCCTCAGAGCCATTGTCACAGATCAAGGGTCACAACCTGAAATCATCAGCAGGATTGCACAAACATCAGTGGCTCTAGAAAAACTAAGGACGATTTGGCAGGACAAAAATATTTCCACCAGCTCGAAGAACAGACTGATGCGCTCACTTGTGACGCCAATGGCAAATCTAGAGAGAAGAATTCAGGCCGCAGAGATGAGATACTTCCGCAGACTCCTCGGCATCTCAAGCACGTCACCAAAGAAGAAGTGAAAGCCGGAATAAAACAAGTCATCGGACCATATGAAGATCTACTAACCACAGTCAAAAAACGGAAACTAAAACTACGGACATGTCACGAGATCCCAAGGACTCTAGAAAACAATACTTCAAGGCACAGTGCCAGCCAGGTGGAAGGAGGAAAGGAAGACAGTCTCTTTAAATAGAGGTATGGTATAGTCAGTCTTTCTGTAGGAATGGTGACATGATGAGTGCATGGCACAAGGTGTTCTTGTCTGTGTCTGAATTGTCAGAGCTGTTTCTGTCCAAATTTCCCTTGGGACAAATAAAAATAAGATATGTCAAGATTCAATATTAATCTACCTCTTGTAGAGGGTTGGCAAACATACATTCTGTGCAAGGGTTATCACACAATGGGAAAAGTCAGCCATCTTGAAAGATTTTATGTTTTATATGAGATTAAATGTTTACGCTTTATCTTAAAACAAATAACATTTGAGAAAACAAATCTCTTCCTTACGTAATATCCTAATAAGAGCAGAGAGTAGAATAAAAAATTCAGGAAATCGTGGAATGGAAACCCTGACTTTGTTGATAATGTATCTTGTCATGCAGGTTAAAAGTAAAAAAAGAAATTATAATAATACTTAAAAACCAATTAATCAACCATTAAAAGCAATGATTAATCGAATAATGCATTAAACCAATTTTGACATCCCTACCTTATCTCACTCATCACCATTCTCACCTAGTCAGGCTAGGCTAATTCTCACCACCTCATCTCAACCTGCCTACTAATCTCATAGTCCATCATTAACAATGCAGGGTTGCCACAGTTACTTCTAAACTATTACTCATTTTTTTTAAGTATGTTTTAAACTTCACATACATGATATGCTAAAATGTATACAATCTTTTTGATTTATTTTATTATTTTATTTAGTTCAGGCAAATTAGAAGTTTTATGGAAGGTTAAAGTAGCTACAGTGAGAAAATATGTTTTATGTTATTACTGCTTTGGAAAAGGCATTGGATTCTTTGGTTGCATTCGATTACTAATGACTGTAAAAAAGTTCAAAATCAAAGTAACTTAGTTACTTTTACTGACATCACTGCTTCAGACATTATTTGTATGGACTGGGATAGCGATCAGGCCACCTGACCCCACATGCGCCTGCATGACGCATTCAGTATAGATGAGCTGCTCACCCCACCTCACCCCTCCAGCTCCCCCACCCCCACTGGCTCCTACCCCATAGCACCTGCCACCTGTCAGTCAGGCTGCTCTGACCACTTCCCTACACACTTCACACTATCTCTGCTCCAGTCCCAATCACTGAAGTCTAACAAAATATTGGCCTATAACCAGTGATCTCACTACGTTACAGTAACTAATTTCCATTTGCCAGTAATCCAACACATTACTTTCCCTAAAAGAGTAATCAGATTAATGTTACTTACCTAAATAATTTTAGTTACTATTTAGTTCCTTTTAATGTTCCCAACTTCTAATTTACGATTAATAAAAATGGTGAATTACATCAATGATTTTACAGATTTCGTTGTACATTCAGTGACATTTAGTTTGAACCAGTCCAAAACGTCAAATAAATTGACATGATAAGTGCTAGTTACAATGAGAAGTAACAAAAAGTTTAGGTCTTTTTTAGATGATTTAGTCAGTAATTTAACTTAGTTACATTCAGGAAGATTAATCAGTAGTCGGATGACTTTTTACTAGTAACTGTGGCAACACTTCCTATATATATATATATCTGAACATAGCGGCTTATAAAATAAAGACAAGGATCTTTTTGATTTGATTGAAGTCTTCCAATTTGCACACATCTTTTTGCAACAGTAATTGCTAATGTAACTTTACTTTTTCAAAAGGGGTTACCTGATTTAAAGTTACTTATCCAAATTAATTAATTAATTAATATGAATTAATTACTTTTTTTTAAACATTATTAATGTAAAGTGACGTTTCGGTTTGGGAGTTTTGGTGAAACTATTTGTGTTTTAATGTGGGCAGGCTCTTGGCAGCTCCTGAAATACAATAAAAAGTAACGAAAGTAATCCAACTAGTTGCTTTCAAAATAAAGTCGCCAGTAACCTTACTTAGTAACTTTTAAGAGAAGTAGTCATTACTTGGATTACTTTTTACATTCACCTCACATACCTCATGTAAACTACAGATATAGATGGTGATGATCCGTCGATTGCGTACATAAATTGACACGGATCAGGGGATCTTATGATTACGTGCGAACGTATGAGACAGAGCAGTACTACCGGAAAATGTGGGGGGCGCTATTGAGTATAAATAGATGTTGTTGCCCACGGCAACGTAAAAGCCGCTCGGAGTTATGAAGGCGGCAAAGCATGGAGCCTACGGACGAATTACGTACGTAATAAGCCAGACATGAGGTATGAATCGGCCTTAACTATGGCAATGATGACTGATGACAATGACATAGAGGTGGATGGTAAAAGAAACGACTAATGGTTCTTGCCCAACATAATGTCAACATTTGGTGGAAAATAACATCAGGCCCGCTCTTGGAGTCCCAGCCTTGCTTTCCAACTATTATGAACTGTGTGTGCAGAGAACAGAGAACATGCCTGTGTGCTTGAAAGGTGTAAAGTAGAAATGTTTCTTTACAAGCCTCTTTACAAACGTATCTCCCCGTCAGACGGACTTTGATAACGACCGTAATAGCCCGATGCCGAATCATCATATGAAAATTATCGCCTGCACTCCCAAAAAATGTCAAAAGAGTGAGCAACGGGAATGGTTTCATCATACTTGGTGAGTCCATTAAATGAAATCGTCCTCTCTCAGTCACTTCCAATGCCATCACATGTGTCCTCTTAAATAAATAAATAAATAAATAAATACAAATATAATATCACAATTATA
The DNA here is from genome assembly GCA_900302395.1 of Bregmaceros cantori. Taxonomy (NCBI): domain Eukaryota; kingdom Metazoa; phylum Chordata; class Actinopteri; order Gadiformes; family Bregmacerotidae; genus Bregmaceros; species Bregmaceros cantori. The sequence continues at coordinate 3,666 of OMKY01143878.1, forward strand.
CAGTTGTATGCAAAAGTTTGGGAAACACTGATCATTTTCACGTTTTTCCTTTATAAAGTTAAATCTATCATATAGCAGACAAACGGTGATATTTGAAAAGTTGAAAAGGTCTGCATTAATTAATGATAGATGAAAATAGGCTGGTGCATACATTTGGGCACTCCAACATAAACCTCAGCTTTGCCGTTGGTGATGGCAGCACGGCTTGTAGGTCTCTCATAAATTGTTACTATTTTTTTTATTTACTATATTTTATTTGTTACTATCTATTTTATTACTATTTAGCACTGTTTTATGGAACTGCTGTTTCTTGTTGTGCCTTGACAAAATGAAATAAACATACATCACTTATTTTACAGTTTTGTAAAACTTTACAGAAAACCTTTACAGAAAAAACTGCCTCTAAACACTTCCTATACCTCCCAATGAGGGTCACCATTTTGGTTGAAGGTATTTTTGACTTTCCATCTCCAATTCAATCGCACAGCCTGCTTTAAATCACACCACATATTTTCAATTATGTTCAGATCTGGGGACTGAGATGACCACCCCAGAACACTGTACTTGTTCCTCTGCATGTTCCATGGTACAATCTGAGCAGTCTTTAAAGTCATTGCGACTAATTGAAATACATCTTAATTTCACCTTAAGTTTAATAGTGTTGATGCGTCTGCTAAAAAGTGCCTTGCAGCAAATCAGGAGTACCAGGTACACAAGGAACAACATGCCATAGTCTGGCACTTAGTACTTAAGTACTTTATTAATTTGACCAATATATACATGTATATCACATTCAAAGTCACACTCTTGTTATTTTAAGGGACAATAGAATTTCTCAACCTTGGTTTAAATGAAGGTTTCTCTGTCGGAGACTTCTGACTGTATCCATAAGTCACATTTCACAGACTTCTCGGTACAATAAAATAAATGCTTTCATAGCCCCGTCCATTTCATTCAACCATAGATTTCAAATTAAATGTTGAAAGCATTCCATGTATTGGTAGCGCCAGCAGTGCAACGTCACAGTCTACACTAAGGTTTAGCTAGCCACAGCGTGTCCAGTATGCTCTAGCAAAAGCTTATGAGTATTGAATTTAAGTCAATTTTACAAATGTAAATGTTTTAACTTGACTCGGACTTTACTGACAATCGGTTTAGTTTTACTTATGTATTAATGAATAAAAGTAAATTATTATTAAAAGTTTGCAAATTAATATCACAAACGTTGCTCCATGCTGCATCTCCACTTATTGCCGCAGTTGAGTACTGTTACTTTCAACAGTAATCCGTTATGTTGCTGGATTACTGATTGAAGCATGTAACGAGTTAGATTACTCTGATCGGCGCCCTGGCCACCCCCACCGGTCTTCCTTGGGATGCATTCCGATCCACCTGAGTGAGGAGGGTCCCGGGCGCTACACACATGACCACCCCCGAATCGGATCCACCTATAAATGCATTATATTTAGGCCTTTTGGTACCATATTAACGGTACTACAGAGACTAGCGCCTGTTAGCAGCATTGCCGGCTTGACAGCAGCAGCACCACCACCACAAGATTTATTTAATGCTCATGTTGATCGTTAGATATAAAGGGTTTGAACATGTGTCACACAACTCTTCACTATAAGCGCACATTCACCCAAATTCACCAATGGAAATAGAAATACATCCATTACCCTTGGTTCAGTACTGTTAGACATCAGATTACAAACAATCCAGTATGATATGTCCCCAGCCTAACCATTCCCATCTTTCCTGCACAACACGGTTCATTAGCAGTGTTAACGATCATCTGAACCAGCAAAGCTTTTAAAAATATTTTATTATCGAGAGGTAAGAAAATGCAGGTCATCTAACCTGGACAATATGTTGTCATTCAAGGTCCATCCCTGAAACGCGATAGAAGCATTAATAGTTGAGAAACTGCCTATAACAGTTTAGATACAGGCTGCATTATTTCTCAGAGAAAGTCCAGAGCAATTGTGACGTCACAAATTATGGGGTAAACAAAAAATTAGGTCTTCAGTCATCTTGAAAGTCTTGGCCTATAAATTCTAATCGGTCGATGAACCTACGTTAGAGCATTAACTCACCGAATCTGGGACAAATCCAGCCGTTCAAAAGTTATCGCATTAAGTCATTACGTGGCGGACGCGGCGGTGCATGCACATTCCCTACACTGAATTTGTAATATGATGCATTTGATCCATATGTGCACACTGCACAAACTTAGAAGAATCTTTTCCTTCTGTCCATACATGGTGAGTACATAATATTACGATGGCTCCAAAAGCATTATGGAATTGAAAACAATTACCATTGTCAATGAATAAATATGACTACTTTCTACTGCAGCTTCAATCGAGGACTGGGAGGTAGCGTTTTTTAAGGTAAGCTATGGGTGCTGCTGAGTTTTATTTTTAACTGGAGGGTGTGCAGTGAATCGGCTGAGTGGGGGCACCATTTTAAGACGGACAGACTCGGACTGTGCATGTTCATCAGACTTCAGTGCCAATGGCTGCGTTAAAAAAAATACAAATTAATTTAAACTTGATTCACACTCAAACTGTAATGAATAGATTCATCATTGTATTATTTCCCTCCCAGAAACCCTGCCTTGGGTGTGTCATATGCAATTAATGAAACTGAAAGCAGTGGTGTTGACTTGAATTTCAAGCTTACATTTTTTTCCCTAAAGTACGTATTTTCTATTTTTGACTCTTCTCTCTGTGCGGCCACAGGGCTGTTTTGTGTATGGGGCAATATTTATTTTAAAGCCACAAAAAGGGAATCGAATCGTGACCTTACTAATACTTTCGAGTTGCATGGCATTAAAGTTAGGGCTTTGCAAAAAATTTGATTTGAAGATCAAATCATAATTTTCTCAAGATTAAAAAAAAGTATGTAAATAATCAAATCATTTTAATTTTAATGTTTTCAAGTTTTGTATTTCTTATTGCGGTATATCAATTTTGTAGCAACTGATCTATTTGGATGTATTTAGATGTATTTAATAGAATTATTGAAAAGTATATAGTTATAAAAGTATAATTATTAAAATCATATGCTCAAGAGAGAGGTCTCTGATTCTCTGTAATACATTCCCAAAAGGAGCAAAGTTTGCAATTTGAAATACAAAAATATATATTCTGAGTGTTGAAGTTCTTTATTTTGGTTGTTGATTTTTATTTATTTTTTTCTGAATCAAACCATAAAGGTTTCAGAGGTTAAAAGCAACATCTTACAGCTCTATTTTGAAGCACACATTTTTGAGGGGGATAGTGATTGTTGAGTGTTGACAATAGCGACTTGTTGTCAGTCCGTTTTCTCTTTCGTCATTTTGAAATGAAATAGCCATAAATATCTCATCGTTTTCACCACCAATCATCTTCACAGCATTTCATTCTAGTGTTTGTCTAGTGTTAGTGGCGATGTATGATTAATCAATTTAATCGTTTGCTTCTTCCACATCAGCCGTATACATGAACGGCAGCGCGTAGACCACAGGCACACACCCACCCCAACTCCCTACCCTCATACTTCCACTGAATAAAGAAGCATGGCTACGAATATTAGCATTTCTATTCAAATCAGTCATGATCTATAATTATGAATAGCTGGTGTAAGTCACCATCTAAATTGTTAATTCATTTGCTATAGTTCTATGTCATCATACGACACTAATTAGTTTATTTTGCTATTTCGCTTGCCACATATAGAACAAATCAGTGCTGTATAACTCACGCACATTCTCTGCGTGATGAGCGGCACACAACGCAGCCATTCTCTGCTCGCTACTTTTGCTAACCTAGTCAAGACTCAAGGGTCTGTATTTCAAACAGAATTTTTAAATGATCTGTGATTCGGATCCGCAACCAGCGGCAGGCAAGCGCCACACTTGTTCCAGCTAAACTCACTTCATGTGCTGTGTCATATCATGTCTCTCTCTCTCTCTCTCTCTCTCTCTCTCTCTCTCTCTCCGTCCCTCTTCCTCTCTCTCTTCTAAAATGTTCTTCTAAATTTCTAAATCTGATGTGAAAATTTATATCAGCAATTATATAAGGTATTCCATTTAGGGTTACAATCTTTCTTGCACTGTGTTTATTTATAGTATATTTAGTTGAAACAATAGGAACACTTAACTGCAATTTATTCTGTTTGTGCTCCCGGGTATGGGGTTCAAAATAAATAAAAAATATATAAGGAAATCGAAAATCTGATTAAACATTTTTTTTTCCTCTGTAGTTTATTCAAATTTGTTTAGCTTTTGAGTGGTTCACTTATCTACAACTAATCTTATGAAGGGGGATTGGGCTTGAAAGCTACTCACTTCATATTTTTCTAACTAGAAGCACTCAGATTGCACACCTGCGCCAAAGTGGTACAAAAAATAGTACTTAGTGCTAGGACTATGTGTGGCAACACATTATCAATGCAAGGGCTTGTAGAGTAGTAGCCTGGCGAGCCAGAAGCAACGCATCGTCCATGCATCACACATCACTAGACGTTGCCTAGCAGGTGCGGGAGACATGGCCACGCGTGATGTCACTACGGAGAACGGGGATTGTTCATCCGTTAATAATAATGAAGTATGACTATTACGTTACTTGTAGGCTACAGAAATGCACCAAAATGTAATCACTTCTTCCTTTCGTCAGACAACAAAATTTCATCCAGATCCGTGCTCAACTTTTTCAGTTATCCAGGGGACAAACCAACGCAACCAAAAACATAACCTCCTCCGCCCTGGGGCAGGTAAAAGTTTTAGAGCATACTGCCATACCCACCCACATCATACAGCCATACCCAGCGAGAGCATACAGCCATATCCACCCAGACAATACAGCCATGCTCACCCAGACCGTCCTAGCCTGGTGAGCCCGAACGAATGAACCGTCCACGCATCGCACGCGGTTAGAGTGTCCAGCGATGTGCGGACGATGGGTTGGTTTTGGCTCGACAGGCTAAGACCATACAACCACGTCCACCAACACTACACCACAGGGGTGGGCAATTTTTTTCCATGTGGTGACATGGCAAACTAAAAATATTATGGGGGCCAGGTCGAAATGCTGAACTTAATTGTGCATAATATGAAATGTATTTCTTTATAAAATATGTAAAAAAAAACATTGTTTCGACAAACTATATAAGCAATGACAAAGTGAGTTGACTCAGAAAAATGTATTTCATTGGATCCCATTTTTGACAAAATCCACATTTTGAGTTCCATTTACTCACAAGAACTGTCACTAAACATCATTGAATTGTGACTTTGATGAAAGGGAAATCAATTGTCGAACTTAACTGCTTGTTGTTGCCTTAGCGTGCCAACAATTTATAGCTTTCTTACGTGATATTTTCAAATCTCAACAATTCTCTTTGTTCAGTGCAATTAATCTAGTCAGTGGTTAAAAAATATTCCCTTGCTCTTCACACATGCACTTGTTTTCTGAAAACTTCACTAGAAAGCTTGGGCCGCGTTTGTTTTCTTCTTGCGCGCACCCCGGTCCTGACACACGCATAGACGTGCCGCTCATTGTCCACACACTTAGAGAGAGCGTGGCACTGAGATAGCTAGCTGATGGCTAGCTGAACATTTGGATGTACACTATGTGGTATCTGTATGTGGAGCATGTGCACACACCTGTGTGTGAGTCGTGCCTCTGCACACACACACACATACCACACAGCCATACCCACCTGCTGCTCATCAGAATATCTTGATGGTAAACAAGCAGGGTTCAACAAAGATATTTGAAATTTAAAGTTGAACTTCCAAGTCAGTAATGTCTCGCAATTTTACAAATGAATCATCGTTTTATATGCTGTAATGGATACCTCACAATATGATATTGAAAGACCACCCTTAAAAGTGTGAATAATGACTTTTATTCATTCGCAAAGCTATATTTTGAAGTTACATTTGCTAGTGAGGTGTGGTGATAGGTATAAAATCCAATATAACTGCTCAACGATTAGCGAGTTTTATTTGATTGAAAATTAAAATGTGGAAAAACGTCATTATGGGGTGATAGAGCACCATGTGGGGCAATCTCTGTCGATGGCTTGGATAACAAAAAATAAAATGGATAATCTAAAATATCCTATAGTTTCTTTGTTTATTTTCCATTCACAATGCATATTTAGTTCCCATAAGAGCCTGTTCAATCAAATCAAACCAAAAAAATAAAAAAATAAAAACAATTTATATCTACACACACACACACACACATATATGTATATATATATATATATATATGTGTATATGTATGTATGTATATAAATTACTTTCAAAATGAAACCTGACTTCTTGAGAATCGCCTTAATTGCCGCAATTGCCTGTCTCATCATTTGTACTACTTATACTTAGTAAACTGTAAGTTGAAATTCAGTCATTTTGAAATGAAATACAGACGCTGCGATTATCAAACAAATATAATTCCTGCTTTGCTCAGTAGATTAAATTGCCCTTGCATTTCAGTTCACTTCCATTAGATACGTGTTATTGCCCCCGTGACGTGTTTGGATCCCTGACACACCATCAGGGGGACAGGAAAAGCAAGAAGCTCTAAATCAGTGCGGCGCCCATGACGACCCCCGGTCAGTCAGGGATCAGCTGGCTAAGAATGTTCACCCTGCGTGGTGTCACTGTCGACCACGGTTCCCAATCTCCTTTAATTAGTTCTCTGAGAAATTAGGGCGACACGCGACACCTCCACACCATGGTGTTGGCTGCTAGTGAGGCGGTGCTCATGATGCTCTGAATGTAGCTTATTGGCTCCATGAGGTCATTTCTCTCAACAACAGTCCATTCTCTGTAGGGAGAGGGGCTTGTCCCCTGACGTGGCTCCTTTGGTATAGCAGGCCCCCATGTCGTAATCTGGCAATCTGTTGTGGCGGAGTCGGGTGACCACATTCCCCAAATATAATTCAGGGAAGGACGCCTTGTTCGTGTAGGGTGCAATTCTTTTTTCTTTTTTTTTTAGCATTCGCCAAACCATCCATGTGCCTGCATCCACATACATATATACTATATGCCAGCTGCTCTCTCGGGGTGCACACCTGCATTCCGACGGCTCCGCATTTCGGCATATCATTTGCCGTGATGTAAAGTGCAGATCCCAAAAACGATTAGCTTATTTTGTTAGGGTCCCTCCAAAACCCGAACCGTAACCCTAACCCCTAACCTTAACCTAACCCTAAAAAAATAATCATTTTTGGTTATTGGAACATGGAGCCATGTAAAAATCTGTGGGTGCCCCCCCTCTCTCGGCCCCCTCGTAATGCATAATTAACCAGAAATTATAACAGAAAGGGAGACACTGCCATTATAGATACCATTTGTTTAAAAACGATTTACAAAAACATGAAAGGAGACGTGGGTGTTGCTTAACTACTTATACTTAAATCTTAAAAAGTTAAATATAACTTAAATCCAGACATTTTAAACATGAATTACAGTCACTGTAATTTCCAAACAAATCTATTCATTTACAAATCTATACATTTCTTCTTTGTAGCAAAAATTGACAAAATAAATTCATTTGTCAATATAGCAGCCTTTTTTTAGCACACTCACAGTAACATTTAGTAAGTATCAGAATAACTGAATAACAGAATAGAATATAACATAAATGCAAGTCTTCAGTGCACATTCAAACCAGAATAAAGAGGGGGAAAAACATTTGCCAGGGTCATCAAATTTAGGATGTCTGGTCACTCAAGGACTGGTAAAAGATGACATGTGAAGCGCCTCAAGGCAACATCGGTCGCGATTTTGCATTATATAAAAATCTGTTGGGTTGAGACCTGAGCAACATACAGCTCTCAGATGTATAATTATCGTGGAAATATAGTAAATGGGTGAAAACCACATTTCAGTTTTTAAACCTTTTCCCAAAAGATTACACACAATTATGGAATTAGACCTGACTTTAGGACTATCCTGATACTTGCTACAACAACTAACACAAAAACTCCAATCATTGGAGGTGTTGATAATTTCGTTTTAACTGAGTTGTAATTTCCTATACACTCAGAAATATATAACTACAAAGATCTCTTTTTGGGGGGAAAGTGCCCAGATCTCAACCATTCATGTAGTCTGGGTGTTGTTGATTTTTCATTATTGACATCCTGGTGTGGTTATATAAAATCGATTTATATAAATAAACATTGGTGATTCATTAAATCAATGAAATTAAATTTGGTAATTTTGTCAAAGTTCATTCATCACAGATAAGACCAAATTGACAGGCATTCACAAACTGGCTATCCGCTTCTCCAGTGTCAAATCAGAGTTAAAATAGCATCACGCACACACACACACACACACACACACACACACGCCCATATACATAGGTCATGACTGAATCCGTGGTAAGCCCAGAAGTCAGATCTCACACGCCTACACTCAATACACCGCAGCCAATTACAAAGATTGATGACTTTCGCAATGTTCGAGCCCCTAGAGCTACACATCTACTTCGCTTTTTCATGCACTGGGTCGCAGTTTAGTCCCGTCTCAAGTTGAACACTTGTAGGTTTTGCACTTAGCGGAAATGGCGCTGTGACTTTGCATGCCACCAGTAGGACAGACGACAAACAGAGCTACAACACGCACAATGAATACGACGTGAGTGTGCGCTTGTCCCCGATCTCAACGTCATTCCACTTACACTGCAAAGGCAACAAGCAGGCTGTTTGGTTTGAGCCCTATGTTTCAAAATCCCTATGTTCAGAAAGGTTATGGGGCATTTAGTCATGGTAGTCGTTTAGACACCGTAAGGCTAGGGGTAAGGTGGTTCGAATTCTGCCTCCGACAGAGCGGAGCAGAGTTGATAGGTGTCCAACTTGCCACCATGCGTGCACTCACTCAAGCATGCGGAAGATGGAGACAACTAAAATGTATACATTTTATTTTGTGTAGCCAAACTTTGGTTGTGTAACAATTCACATAGTGTGTTTAAATAGCTACAATTTGGAAGTGATTGGTTGTTTCTGTCTTCACCACTATTTGGGTACATAGAGTTAAGCTGTGCTAAGCTGGGTGTAGGGGTTTGTAACCTATCCTCCTGAAATCCCTATGTTTTTGGGTTTTAGGGGTTAACCCCTTGCCTAACCCTTACCCTAACCCCTAAACGACCCATAACCTTTCTGAACATAGGGATTTCGGAAGATGAAGATTTCGGAACCTAGGGCATTCACAGGTATGTATGGACACTGCTAAGGTTAGAGGAAAAACAAGGGCCACGCGGTGGCGCTTTCTTTTAATGTGATGCTAAAAATGTTCCATGACGAGAATACCATTCACAAAGAATTAAAGTAAAAGAGGCTGATGATGTTGAAGTCAACAGAAAAATGTGAATTGGGTCTCGCAGACCGGAATTTCCTCACATATTTACTTGACTACTTTTGGCAAATCACAAATGCAAAACATAATCAGAGTTCATGGCACTAAGGCACACCATATAAGCAGAATAGACTGCCTAAAATGAAAGCAACTTATGCAACTCCTTATGTTCCTTACCATACCTATGAAGTAAAATTGATCTATTTGATCATTGATCAAGTATTTGATCAATGTCATTGATCAAGTATTTGATCAATGTCATTTTCAAATGAAATGTCCAAGGATAACTTTCTTGATGAACCCATATCTTACATTGGAAACGTAATTCATAGACCGTAATTCATAGACAAAACCCAGGCGCAGCACGGCACATCAGAGTGCAGCCGCCTTGTAATATATGTGAGCTGCACGTCAGCTCAAGGGCCTCAAAAGTATTTTTGTGGGATGAATATGATGGAAGTTTTGTCAAATGGTGTAAAGCATGTGTTCTTTCAAGAGACATTTTTTTGTCAATAAATGATGTTTCCTTTGTAAGATATGGGCCCATCAACGTGTATGTCAATCCCATAGGCAGGTGCCAACCTTCATGCTAATAAAAGCTGGTGCAAGGGTAAAGGTCACTACTGGACTGCAGTTGTTTGGACCCGCACACCTGTGTCCCGTTGTGTTCAACTTCTGGTGTACATCCATATTGAGCTGTTCAACTCCCTGTGTATGTCGTTCATGCACCGCTCGCCACTCACGTCTGGACCAAGCAGAGATCCAATCAATGTCATTCGTTCGGCTCAATCAGAGCCCCGTAAAGGCAGAACTTTAGCCGTGGGCTGATATTGGTACGCACCTCGATTTAGATTTTTCTTTAAACGCTCCCCGTCACTCGTCAATCCTACTGCACTGCGATTTGATAACTTGATTTGGATCCTCCCCTTTCTCGACCATGCTTAATCCGGACCAACGACCGTGAACAGCGTTGTGTCATTTGTTGGTGGCTTGCCAGTGTAGTGTACATCCATATTAATCAGTTCAACTTCCTGTGTATATCCATATTTACCTGTTTGACTTCCTGTGTATATCCATATTAACCTGTACAACTTCCGGTCTATGTCTGTGTAGGCATGTATGTCAGGCAGAGCTTTATAAGAAAATGTAATTAGCCAAAAGCTTCACAGCGTAATCTTCTTTTATGTCTAAAGAGAAAAAAACGTAACTTGTCGGTTGTGTACTTTAACTATACTTGTCGGCTAATCCTTGTTTGAAAAACAAGTTAGTACTTATGAGGAAGGTACATCATTGAGAACTGCTGAACATATAATAATGAAGCCGATGAAAATGCACAGATAATAGTAATATATAAATAAAGAAACATGATATCAGTATGGTCAGATGCAGTCATAATGACACATTTTGCTGGACAATTAATCGGCCATGAAATTGAGGTAATATTAACTATTTATTCATAATAATTAATTCATATAGATAATATTGTCATTCTCGCTTCTTTCAAACAATAGGATAAAAATGCAACAGAAATGTAATTTCACACTTTCAAATATCAATGAAGGTGATTAAAATAGCATTTCTTTCAGTTGCTTTTCCGACATCAACATGTCCATACTCCACACACATGCCTTTGTTTACAAATATGTCTCAGTTGAGAAAAAGGCAGTCTGCACACAAACAGGACAAATCAGATTTGCAGTGCATCAACATTTAAGCAAGAAAGGGTAGAGGACGGGAATGAAGAAGTGTGACAAAAAGCAAAAGAAAAAACATTGTGGCAGGCCAAAGTATGCCTCGAGATACTTCCTCAATAATACATTCCAGACCCCTGTATTATGCAAATTATACCTTGAGAAATGTGAATAATTAAATGCACAACTAAGCATGTTTAATTATATTAACACTTATCTTGGATAGAAACACTGAAACCTTTATTAATCTTTCCAATGTCAGGCATGTCCCACACCTTCAAAGAATCAAAATACTGTGTGCATTGAATTTCTACTATCTTTAAAAAAAAGTGTTGCCAACAACACTAAAATACATTTCTAAATGGAAATGATCAACAGAAATTTCCAAAGAAAGAGGAGCTACTCTTCTTTAAACTATACGCTCTTAGGTATAGATATATTTTATAACTCTTAGTTGTGAAGATGGTAGGCACTCAAAGGTTTAAAGATTCAAAATCAACATTGACCAATTGTTCCTAATGATTACAAATAACATCAAATATCCCGATTTGTTGTGTAACCCCTAATATAATCGGCGGTATCCAGGGGTGTAGTGGGCGTGGTACACGGGAGTACGACGTCCACTCAATTCTGCCGAGATAGATGGTGTATGTCAATAGAATCCCCAGTAGAGTGAATTTGCATTTGCACTCACTAACTTATATACTTTGGGTAAGCCTTGTTTTTTTTTGTGGTCGGAAATGTCGAGTGATGTCACAAATCGCGTACCCCCACTTTGAAAATCGTCACTAGACCACTGTCGGTACATATAATATCTGCCGATGTATTGTTACTAGCAGAATATTGGTAATTGGTAAAAAAAATGAGTTAGTCGCCCGGCTGTGCTGCAGGGTGTCTGCTTGCAGCCCCTCACCAGCTCCCCACTGTCACAACAGCGGCGCCGAAGCAAGGCAGCGAGTTCTTTAACTTGCAAAGTTACACATTGTATGTATTGTAACAATATTAACGAGGCTTGCAGATAATATTTGTTGAATATTGCACTTACATCATTCTTGGACTATGGTGAAAACTATAAAGGTGTCATATTGAGTGATCAATGTGTATTGATTTCAACGTTGCCGATAATTGTTTGTGGATTCATGTAATGCATTCCAAATAATTTATTATTGCATTGTGAAATAAGAACACACCATTAATTTCATCCCACCTTTTGAAATGTGTCGGCTTAAACACAGCTGCATTCTAACCAGGGCTTTGAACCAATATTTTTTCCCAAGTGTTTCGTTCCGAACAGAAACAGAATTATAACGTTTCCGGTTATGAGTTCCACCAATAAATTGACGTTCCTGAACCGGTTAGAACAAAAAAATATTGTTCCCGGAACGGTTAATTTCGTTCCTGTCAGATGTTTAATGCTAAGCAAAATATTTGTTGCGGCGAACCAAAAGCGACTCGCAACAGAGGCCCGCTGGTAGCACTCTACAGCCGAGGTCTCGTTGCGTGTCGGGGTGAACCCACAACAACACGCTGCAGAGAGTCCCGCAACGATTCCTACTTCACTGCTGCATTGTAGATTTTATAAATACTGTTTTATTTCTGAAGTTATCCCCAAGTGCACTCCTTTGAGGAACGAAATAAAACTGGTATTAACCGGTTACCATTATTTTTAAATAAGTGTTCCTGTTCCAGAACATAAAAAATAATAACGTTTCAGGTTTTGCTTCTGTTCCCTGGAAAATACACAAAGTTCCCGGTTTTCGTTCCTTGAACCGGTTCAAAGCCCTCTCTGAAATCCCCACAATGCCATATAAGTGGATGGCAAGAGACGCTGCAGTGTCAGACGCTGCAATAATCCAGCAT
>OMKY01143882.1:0-15173 GCA_900302395.1 Bregmaceros cantori
CCCTCCCCCAAAAAGGAAATGAGAAATTTCTCATTGAAATTCCAATACTATTGTGTTACTGTTTCCCAATGTGGAGGTGGGGGGAGGGGGCATCAGGCGGTTGCTGCTAGTGTAGGCCTAATCAATTACCAGTTTTCTACCCGGACTTGTGTAAAGAACGAAAGTTCAAGAACTCCTTCGCATTTTAGGTGAACATGAACGAGACGTTCAATTATGCTTGATGAACATATATTTGGGATCCACTTTTTTTTGAGGTTATTGAACTGAGCTGTATTTTAGTTCAGAATTTGTTCATATCACATTCCAAAAGCCTTCAAAGTGACAGCAATAAAGTAAAAAAACACATTCCCCCTGCAAATCCAACTCAGCCCCTAATCTAACACAACATTAAAACAGTTAAATATTGTCTTTTGTTCTGCTTGACAGATCATCTGGGTTAGGGGTCCAGTGATTAGTCGATTAATCGATTAATCGATGACTAATCAATTATGAAAGAATCAACAACTAATGTAATAATCGATTAATCACCAAGGACTTGATTGTTGATTAATGACATTGTTATTGTCTGGTCTTTGCTGACATAACCGCTTATCGATCTACACAAATTTGATATTTCTTGATAATTTCGGAAAATCCAATTATTGATAAAAATATGAATATCAAGAAAACCATCTCCGTCTGCGTAATTAACTTAATTATAGTACATTTGTTTGCTAACATGAACCAAAATTGTCTACATCTCAAGTTGCCAAGATTAATTCCTGTGAATATTTTGAGGATTTCTTTTTAAAAGTAAAACTATCCAACCGATTAGTCGACTAATCTTTTCAATGATCTGCAATTAATCGACTATTAAAATAATCGTTAGTTGCAGCCTGTATAACATTTTTAAAATGTATTCCAGAGCCTACCATTTCAATACCAGGGCTTGAAAATGAAATTATTTTTAAAAATGTTCTGTTCCGATCGGTTCAGGCAGGTCTATATTTAATGTTTTCATTCTCGGAATCGTTCCATCACCAAAATATTGGTCCTGAAACGGTTCGAAACACAAACATTTTGTTCAATCTTAGAGTTCTTTATATTGTGCGAAGTTAAGTTTAGATATAAAATATATTTGGTGGATTTTTGAACTTCAGAGCAACTGTATTAACGCCATAACATTCGCTTCCTTGTCTGTCCCCAAGATGGAGCCCTAGATGCATGGGACTTGATGACTGACAGTGAAAGTGGACGGAAATAGTCTCCCAGACATAGGATATGCTAAAATATATAGAGAACAGAAAAAAAAACATTTTTAACCGGTTTTGTGGATTTCATAATGTTCCGTTACTGTTCCGGAACATTTGAAGATATATTTTTTCGTTTCTGCTTCCGCGCCTCGTAAAATTCCCTAAAATTCCGCTCGTTTTTGGTTTTCGTTCTTGGTTTTCATTCCTTGAACTCATTCAGAGCCCTGTTCAATAAAAAAAAAATGTGGTCCTCCAAATACCAAATTACATTTTAACACAGCAACCTATAATATGAAGAAGAAAAATACTGATTACAATTTTCTACACTAAAAAAAAAAAAAGTCTGTTGATGTCTTTGGTAGTAAGTATGTGTTTTCTGTCGCATTTCTGTGGAGTGAGTTGAAAGAAAAATGATTGTACTGCCGTAACCCAACTCCCAGACTGGTTGGAAAATAGCACTCCTGCTTAATTCGATGCAATCACCTTGTTGTTGTGGTTCATGAAATGTCAATGATTTAGTCCTTTAAATGATTTTAAACTGCACAGATGTGGTGTTCGGAGAAGCTTTGGGAGAAGCCGAAATGCAACAAAAAAAAACCCTAAAAGAAACACACCGCCTCCTGGAAATGTGTAATTGGTACATTGAATTGGCTTGATTGTAAACACGGCTAGCAAAAAGAAAAAGTTCCCTGCATGGAACCTGCCAGAAACACGCTGGGGTCTGCTGTTTCAGCGACTGATTGAGCTGACAGGTGGGTGTCATGGCGATGAGGAGCGGGTGGTGGCGGGGCAGCCATCAGGTGCAGGTGGCAGGTCCCCCCTCGACCCTCCCACGAACAGCGATGGGCCGCTCACTGCAGAGCAGACACAGGTGTGGGGTGTGAAAAGGAAAGTATTTTTATTTTTTGGACGCAAGCGCTGTTTTTCATTCTTTATTGAGATAGATAGTGACATGATTAAATCGGAAACTGGGATGAAGAGTCGGGGGGAGACATTGTAGAAAAGCCGGACAGGGGATTTCAACCTGCGACACTGCTCGACCTGTGGTCTGGGGGACGCGCTCTCTACCTGCTCAGCCACCATGTGCCCCTGGATAGTATTTACTTTGTCACGAAGACACTGGGTGTGTACGAAATCTCTCCCTATCCCATACTCCCTACCTCCCATATAGTGCACTCACTTATAGTGCACTCAACAGCAACGGCCGAGATTTCGGACACTAGAGTTGTCGACGTCAAAATTATTATGAAATATAATTATAAGAAATATAATTATAAAATTCAACAATCATCAGAAAATTTCAAAAATACTTACAATTCTGTGATGCCCAGTAGCTCAGTTGGTTAGGCAGAGCGCTGGAAAGCACGCATATGCCTTAATGGCGCGGTGAGTTGGTGGTTCGAATCTCGTCACTGATGTATTTCTCGCATGTCTGCCCCCCATCTTCACCTGTTTCCGCTAACCCTAATAAATAAGGCTTGGAAAAAACAGCCTGATTGGGCTGGAAAAAACATTAAAAAATAAAATAAATAAATACTTACAATTTTAACAATTTGCCGCAGTCGGTTGCTATTTACTCCCCCCATGCCATTTTTTGGAAGTTTAGGTCATTTTTAAAACGTCTCACAATACATTATGGGTTATATTGCTTCGTCTAGGGTACATCCGATGCTCACTACTTTTTGTGGTGCATTGTGGGATACTTTAAGTACACTATATAGGGTACATGGAGAATTCGGCACCCCTCTACAAAATGGCGTGTGATGGGGGATAAGTAGCGATTTCAGACACAGCCACTGGGTACCGACCTTCGAGGCGCTCTGCCGTGAGCGTTTCAGGCAATCTGATTATCTCTGCCCTCTGTGACCTCCGCCCTATAAACTACCACTGGAGTCATCTGGAAGGTGTGGCGCCGTAGCTTGATTTGCACATAACTGTTTATTGAGATCGCCTTATAATTGCTTTATGTTCCTTTTTATAATAGGATTTTATAATTTGCATAATACTCCATTTTATAATTGGTATATATAAATGGTTTTTTATGTAATCCTGTTTCTAAAGCTGGGCTTAATATATCAAATTTATTTAATGTAATATACTTTTTAGCCATTTTCTTTTTCATGTGTTGTTTCACTGTGTTTTATGTCTAAACTATGGACCCCGAGTCTGAAATAAAGATGTATTTATTGTATTGTATTGTATTGTATTGCATTGTATTGTATTGTATTGTATTGTATTGTATTGTAATGTCTGTTAGATGTTAGCTTCAAAAAAAGAATTTGGGATTTTTTTGTTTTTTTGTAAAAGGAATAGGTGTTATGTTTGAAGTTTCTTTATTGGATAAGCACATTGACATGCACATGCTTGTGAAACAAACAAGACAAACTAATCAGACAACAAAAACAAAAAACAAACAAACAAAACAACAAGCCAAAAATAAACATTAATCACATTTCTCGCAATACTGAGGTTACAAATAAATCTACTATGATCAGTTAACAGTAATTAGAAAATGAAGGAGTCCATACCGACAGATACATATTGATGAAAAATTAGACTTCAGAGCCATTTTGAAAACGTGAAAAGAAGTGTTACAAGAACAGCAGAAGATCGTACAAGAATTACAAAGGATTTACGCATCAGTGGTGAGCCTATTCACTGTATGGATTAACCACAGATTCAACATTGCTTATAATTATAATGCAAATCAGGTTGGCCACTCAAGCCACCTGAAGACGGTGAAGGTGACTTTGGGGGATTGCACTCTACAAATATCACGAATGTCATTCAAAACAAATGTCATATATATGTGTATATATGTTAGGGTGCATCAAATTTGAATGGGAACATTTTAATTCCAAGATATCAATTTGGCTGACATTGCATTTTATTCGAATGACCAAAAAAAACTACTTTCGCAAAATGTCAAGGAATTGCTCTGAAATTTAGCGAGTTGTTTTTTTGGTCATTCGAACAAAATGCAATGCCAGCCGAATTGATATCTTGTAATTAAATTTTCCCATTCAAATTTGATGCACCCTAATATATATATAGTGTGTGTGTGTGTGTGTCTTAAAGTTACTGACAGACCTGGCTGTCCTTCTTGAGATGACTCATGAGAGCGTAGTCCTAAAAAAGAAGAGAAATTCCCATCACTACTGGAGGATGACCCAGTAGTGACACATACCGCATTCGAAGCCTGTGGACCAAAGGTAAGGACAGCTTTTCTTTTTTTTTTAATTATCAACGTCCTTCCCACATATATATCTGTGTATTTGATACATCCATTCTCTGGACGTGTCTAGAAGGTTATATCAGCAATGTGCCGCACATCATCAAGTTTAAAAACACACCGTAAAGCCCATCTCTTCTCCCTAATTAGATTAAAAGTAGCTACCTCCCGTTTTTTAAAAATGTTTTCATTTGGGGTTTGTTTCTTGGGTTTCTTAAAAGGCGCTATATTAATCTAAGTTATCATTATTATTAATATTAATATTATTATTATTATTATCAGCACCATCATCATCATAATTATTATTATCACTCAAATAAGTCATACAATTTGCTTTAGTGTCATATGCAACTAAACAATCTCACTTTGATGAGTAGTTTAACATTTTCTACTAAATATGCTATTGTTCTGCCTTAAAAATAATGTATTTCATAAAGTAATAATTTAAATAAATGTAACCATTTGTTTTCCCCTAAAAACAAAAGAGTACAACATTTCAAATACATCGCATGGAGGTGTCTGCATGCCTGTGTGTGATAATCGCCCCACCAAAAACCAAATACCCCTAATTGAAGATCTGACAATAAAATAAAGACTGTTGCTCTGGAACAGTGGTGCGCAAACTGTGGTACGCAGACACTCTGATGCATAGGCACCGACTTTTGTTTTTGCCTGTGGGTGCCCGTGCCCTAGCCCCCCTCCCCCATTCCCCACCCCGCGGCAAGTACTTATAATAAAGGAGCGTGAAGTCAAACAGCACCTGACACGTGCGTTACAGCGCTGCGACCGAAAAATATGTGCGTTACTAAATTCATGTCTTTGATGTTGGGCACGGATTCCCCGTGGGTGCTCATCAATACCAGACTGTGTGTGTGTGTGTGTGTGTGTGTGTGTGTGTGTGAGAGAGAGAGAGAGAGAGAGAGAGAGGGACGTCCTCTCCACGCCAGTGACGTTCCACGTCACTGGCTTTGGTCGTTGCGTTACAGTATGTGCGTGATTAAATTGTTTTTGATCTTGGGCCCCCATGGGAAACTCCCCACCAATCCCCGTGGGGGGCCGAGCTCCGGGGCACCCCCGAAGTCGGCGCTTATGCTCTGGTGAAACGCAGGAGGATTTTTTGGGTTTTCCACATTTTCACATTTTATTATCTTTTTTTAGTTATTTTTTTTTGGGCGCAAGCACCGTTTTTATTCTTTTATTGAGAGAGATAGCGACAGGATTAATTGGGGGGAGACCTTGCAGAAATGCCGGACAAGGGATTCGAACCTGCGGCGCTGCTCGACCTGTGGTCGGGGGACGCGCTCTCTAACCACGGGCCACCGCGCGCCCTCACATTTTCACATTTTAAAATCTCAAAAATACAATGCATTATTATCAGTTAGCTGAGCCGTTTAGCACCACGGACAACACCAACACCCACAGTCGCACACAACACAGGGGGCGACTGCCCGCACCATCTTCCTTGAAACATGAAAAGTGACTTCAAACAAGTTTCAGTTTCTCCCCTGCCACCATACGTCTACTGTATGCCACTCAGTAGGCTAATCTCATGCCCTCTGCACTAAACTCTGCCCCCTGCACTAAACACTTTAAGTTACCCGCAACTCCTGGCCCCTGATATATAGACTGCTGAGAACTAAATGACCTGCTCCAAGAGCTGCGGAGTTGCACTAGGAGTATGCCCTGTTCCAGCACTAAGAACTTATTGACTTATTGACGCATGCCCTTGTGTGTTTTTATTTTATTTTTTATTCTTTCCTCTTTTTTATTCTCTACAGCGGTGCCAAAAAGAAATTCCTAATGTGTGACTTGTTGATTGATTGGCAATAAAGATGATTCTGATTGATTCTGACAGTGCAACATGTTCAAAGTGAACCTCTACACTCATTAGCACGTCCACTGGTGCACAAAATAAAACACTCATTGCTGCGGAAAGAAGGTTGAGGAAAAAGAAACTGCCGCCCCATGCAACACCATGTTAGTACTTGGACCGCTGAATAGTTTCTCGGGTGGCTCTCAGTATGAAAAGTTTGAGAACCACTGCTCTAGAACAAGATAATTGGAATCAGAAGAAACGTGACAAACACACAAACGTGACACAGCAAATACAGTGTTATGATTCCTGGTGGTAGTTTTTTGAACTACCACTGAAGCATGAAATATGGATGTATGAGTGCAAAGCTGTGTACTTGGTGAACTGGATTTTGTGTACTTTGCTTCAAGGACTCACGTCATTCTAAGCCAAAGTCACAAGTGCAATTAACCACTTGGCTTTAAGCCCAATTAGAGAGTTAGTTTGGACTCTCACAAACGCCAGTACCACTGGCAGAATAATGCGAGAATGAATGGAAGCTTGCGTTAATAATAATAATTTAGATCAGCACAGATCGCAATGAACAACTTGGTTCGATGGGGCGGCCAACTGATCTCACACCAAGATGGAGTTATACAGTTATACAACTATAGCTAACTCGTACTGGTGGTTAATCACTAACCAGCCGGCCCAACCTAACCTGGAGGTTAGAGTTGAGACTACAGTTAGGTGAGTTACAACTGTGGTAAGCAGTGCTGACAAAAGCACGCCACAAAATCGCGTAAGCAACATGTCTTTTACAAAAGATCGCTATTAACATTAAACCCGTTGCTGCCGAGGGACCACAACCACTTGGTTAAGAGGCAGCATGGTTAGCTATAAGATGGGAAATAGCGAGCATGGTACTTAGCCTCTGATCCAGAATATGCCAGCAGACCGAATGAATCAGAGTCTGCCGTTTAAGTAGAGGAAGACACGGGTGATAGCCGTTAGGTGTTAGCCTTACACTTCCTCGTGACTCCACTTGTCCGGAAGCGGCATGCAGTGCCTTGAGTGGAGCAGTATCGCCCCCCTACAGTTAGCCTCTGGAAACTCTGGTAGTGCAGTCATAAAAGTAATTTGAACTGATAACCAAAAGTTGCTTGAGGATCTGCATGTAATATCCCTTTATGTCATGTCAAATCTGGAGTATTTTGAGTTGCCAATTTGGATTTGAATCCAGTGTCTTGTGCCTGGATTCATATAGCACTTTTAGAGTGCCCTTCTCAATCAGAAACCAATGGCGGCAGCCAGATATGGGCAGAGTAGCCATAAAAATTACGTTAAAGTATTGTTACCTCAGCAAAATATTACTCAAGTAAAAGTAAAAAGTAGTCATACAAATAGTTACTTTGAAAAGTTATTTTCAAAGTAACTATTAACTATAAATAGTTAAGTTGAAAAGTTATTTAAGTAGAGAGTTATTTAAGTAGAGGAAGTACTGACAAACGATATAGATAGATGATACAGAGAGATAGAGAGTGCTTGAGCCACAGAGAGAGAGAGCGAGAGAGCGAGAGGGAAAGCGCTCAGTGACAAAATACACATCATCCACCCCGCTTCGCTCACCGTTTTACATAAGTATTGATGAAATACAGTCAAAATACGACTTGAGGTTACTCACTGATGTGGTCACATCTTCTTCTGGGCCAATGGGATGGCTGCTTCACTGGTAATTCTAACTTGAATGAGTAAACGGAACGGGTTGCACAGATTATTGAATCAAGCATTTGTGGGGCACAGATCCACAGCATTTGGTTGTGGAATAGCACAACGCAAGTCACCACAACCCTTTTAAAATAATGCGGTAGGTGTGTGCTCCGGCCGATTAGATCTGTTGAAAAATAGTCAAAGACACGGCAAAATGAAGTGGCGAGCATAGACTGGGGTAGTAAATTGAAAACGGGTCAAAAACTTCTCTATAGAAATTATATTTGTTACAAACAAAAATATTTGATTTGTTGTTTTTTTTCCCTCAAAAGTAAATCACAAAGTAACCTTTCCCCAAACCTGGCAATGTATGCAAAATTCACATCCCTTCTCTACCTCCCCTACCTCCAGCGCTGAACGACAAACCAGCAAAAGCGAAAAATGACTTAACGGAGTTTATTTAGCACAGCTACACATTTTTAATCAGCCATTATCTCAGTAATAACACCATGTCAGCAACTAACAGATGATTACCTCCTCTCTGATGTTATCCCCACAGTGTTTGTCTCAAACGGTTAAAGGCTGACAGTGCACAATTTTAATTACTTCAGTGAGCCACTAGATGGTGCCGTCTCGTGGCAACTGTGCAAATTTGCTTTGCTGTGTACCTCGTCGTGTTTGTCAGACAGTGCATCCCTCACAATGTTGTCTATGCCTCTGAGGCGTAATTAAAAACATATTAAGCAGAGGTTGGTTCTATTTACGGATGATGAAGATCTGGTCTCAAGATTTCATACATCTATAATGAATTTAATGTGCCACAGTCTACATTAAAACTGGGGGTGCAGCCAATCGCTGTTGCGTGAACTGTTCGGAAGAGCCCTGACGGATCGGCACATACGTGGACAGCGTACTGGTCTTAAAATAAATGTATAAATAAATATATAATGAAATGAAAAAGTCGTATGCAGTACCCCTTTTTTTCCACCAGATGGAGCCAGAGCAAAGGAGACGACTGTGAACACTACCATCAAACAGGACTTCCATACACTTTACACATAGAGATGTACAATGGAAATGTGCGTTAGTTCACTTCAACTTGTTCTCCTGCTTCTCCATGTTGTTTAGGAAGATGATGATGATGTGCATTATTTCACGTAATGTCATGAAACTCATGGAAGATATTTGCACTTTAGGCTGTTTACTGTTTTTTTTTTGTTAAGTAGCATACTTCCCATTAAAAGGGCTTCAATTCTATGGAACAATGGTGCTTTCTTGTTTGTAACAAGCAACATCTGAAACAACAACACACAAATAGTGGTAAACATCAGCAGCTCACTTGAACTACAACACATTTATAGTGCATCTGTTGAGGTGAAGAACAGAATCTCAGCTATCCTCAACCCTCAACAATACATTTCCAGTGCTTCTTTTGAAGTAAAGAACAACATCTAAGATAGATAAACGCTAGTCAGCTTCCCTGCCACCGTCGTAGATCACAACACAAAATGTGCAACATTGAATTTAATGATTCTATAAAAAATATGATTATCAATCAATTCAAATCAAATATACTTCATTGTCCCGGAAGGGAATTTTGTCTTGGGCAGTGTGCACTATAAACATCAAACATAAACCAATGATGATGTAGTCACGCCAATTTTAGGCGCCGTGTTTGGAATTCTAAAATCATGCACAAAAACTGACATAGGAGCATTCATGCATAGAAGCGGACATGTTGGTGATTTTATCTGGTCTCGCTGTTGGTGTTTCATGCTGGTGATGTTATCGGGTCTCACGGTGGGTGTTAAGGTGTTGATGTGGTTGTCTGGGTTCCCCATGCTGTGGTCTAATGAAGATTTGGTGAGTCTCGGCCCCCCTCCAAAACTCAGAAGTATTGGTTTCGACAGTCGTCGGCCCGTTGCAAACACCCTGGGGTATCAACAGTCTCAGCGGATGCGGGGATTGAGACAAGAATGCCTTTGCATTCAGTCTCTTGAGAGATACTGGGCCTCTGCATTCAGCGAGGCTGGTCTCTTAATCCCTTTCTGGCTCTTGTTGAGATGCTTGTCGTATTTGCTGGATCCCCCGGGGGAAATATTAAACATAATAGAACTGAAAACTGAAATGATACAGCACAGTGCAGACTGCATAATAATAAAAGATAATACAATAAGACAGAATAAGAAGACTGATAAAATAGGTGAAATTAAATAAAGGAAGTACGATTATTCTGCATGTATGTGTGTGTGTGTGTGTGTGTGTGTGTGCAGATATGCACATGCGTATATATGTCTGAAGATAGGTGTATGCCTAGAATATAGGTTTTGTTGATTTAAAAAGGCAGAATATATTATTATTGTACACTTAGGGGTGAGACATTATAAGTTTTACTTCTTTTCACTCCTTTTAGAGTATGTCTAATTCGGTTGGTTGTTTTCTTCTCAGTTGATGTTTTACATATTAATTACATTCATTTGTATTTGTTCCACCTCATAAACTAAACTAAAAAAGATAGATAAAAATAGATAAAAACACATCAGTGAGTCAATGCATTTGTGTTAAGCAGACCCATAGGCGTAGGTAAAAGCAAGTGCTGGAGTCTGTTTGTCTTGCAGTGCCAAGTTTTGTAGCGCCATCCTGAAGGGAGCATCATTAGCAACTTGTTAATTGTTGGTCACATGTGTGCCCAGCTGTGCTGGTTGTCTGTCGTATGGAGGTCCCAAGCCCCCTGAAGATGTATGGGCTATACCTGGAGGCCGTCAACGACTACATCAACGAGTCGTATGGCGAGGATGTGTGGAGGCTGATCGAAGCGCGAGCCGAAATTCCTCATCTAAAGTTTGTCCGGCATCAGATGTACAAGTAAGAACATTCTGACTACACAGCAGAGATGGCAAAAGTACCAGGATTTCTTGCTTGAGTAAGAGTAAATCACATTTGTAAAAAAACAACTCCAGTAAGACTACAAACTACTGATTCAAATAGTTACTTGAGTAAAGTAAAAAGTACAGGCTGAGAAATGTACTTCAAAGTATTTTTGAGTACAAGTACACACTTTACAGGCGATATTGTTTTTTGAGGGGCACACCCAGAGACTAAATGAAAACAACTTATTAACTGCTAGTGTACTCAGTGCATTACTGAGTACCGCCCCCTACCTACTCAAGCACGCTATACATGTAGTCCTACCATGTTGTTGCAGGGAAAAAAAGAAAAAAAGTAACAACCCTGTTTTGGGAAAAGTAAGGAGTAGAAGTATTGGTATTTTTGTTAAAAATATACTGAGTAGAAGTAAAAAGTAGTCACACAAAAATAGTACTTATAAAAGTACAGATACTTGAAAATTCCTACTTCGTTACTTGCCTCAGTTTCAGGAATCAGCATTTATAAAGAAAGAATTTGGAGAGTAGAGTGCAGGGATTAAAGTTTTCCGTCACTGTCAGGTGCTGAATGGTTCTGAACCATAGGCCTTCTCATAAACTCAAGATCTGACCATTATAATTTATTTTGAGACTGAGGCTGCAGACTAAGGTAATATAATTCAGACTTGGCAGTACATATTACTATAAAAATAGTAAAAGCTTTCAAAGGACCAGCTGTCCATGTTGGGCCATATGATAGAATGGTACACTTCATTGAGACACCTGATCTAGTAACTCATCTCCATTATCCCTCCATTCCTTGCATAGAACCAATGTATGGTCTGTAGTCAGGTATTTCAAGATTTCCTGAGGCTAAATCCATGGCCACATTGGTTTTCAAATGGGTACAGGGGGAAACTCAATCAGACGCGTAATCCTAGCGTTGGCCCTGAAACCATTCCTTGCATAGAACCAGTTCTTATTTTGTTATGAGGGCCGGCTACGTTGGTTTTCGTAGGTTGTACGGGGTGATACTCAATCGGGTGCCTAACTGGTAAAAAAGTTCAGTCATATGACTGTTTTTTGCTTTATTCTCTGAGAGTAACGTTATTGACTCCGTAATGTAATCCAGAAACGCACAAATTCACTTTCATTTTGGAATATCTATCAATCAATCTTTGTGAAATAACTTGTGTTATAGCTACGGCAGTAGATCATTTAATGCTGACCTGACCCCCGGTCCCTATGACCTCTCTATCACACGCACAGTCACACACACCCACAAGGTGGTGATTGACCACCTGGAGGCGACTTCGGGCACGATTTGGCGGGCTCCGGGCTGTAGACCGAAGGTTCTATAGACTAACAAAGCGGGCCGCTGTACACCGGTAAGTCGCGACCTCTCGCGCTGGGTTAGGGATTAGGGGTTACGGGTTAGGGGTTAGGTTCACAAAGCGCGTGTTCGTGACCGCTGTGCGTGTTTGTTCTGGGTGGGAGACCGGCGTCCACTGTGCGGCAGCATTCGGCTTTGTCAATCCCGGCATTCGACTTCGTCATAACACCGCCGCTGGCGTTGTGAACCTTCGGTCTATAGAACCTTTGGCCTAAAGCACCTTCAGTCTACAGACATGATCCAGATTTGGCGTCGTTGAGTTGAGAGTTGAGGTTTTCAAAGGTTAGTGGTTATTTAATTTCTGAAATTTGATTATGGCTGGCTTCTTCACCCTTGCTGCTGCTGCTGTTTCTGGTGTGATGTTTTCCTTGCAATGCTGATCCCACTGTATTGTACTGTCCTGTCTGAGATGTCCTGTCTGCTCTGTGGTGAGCCAAAGACAATTTTCCACCTTGGTGGACAATAAAGATCTATTGTAATTAAATAACTAGATTTGGAAGCTACTTCATTACTGGGTCTAGATCAGTGGGGCCAGTGAAAATTGGATATATGTTTATATATATTTTAAATCAAAATTGATGCGATGAAGGAACCAGCTAATTGTGGTAAGGTCATTCCAATTTTCTTTTTTGCAGCGACAACCTCATCCTGCGTCTGGCTAAGGCAGCCGGCGAGGTGCTGGGGAAGACCCATGACGAGCTCATGTATGCATTCGGAGTGTACATGGTCAAGAGAATCGGAAACTACGGCTACGAAAGAATCCTCAAGGTGCTTTTACCAACACCCACATTTAAGGACACGTAGATGAATTCTCCCATGCCTGGGAGAAAGTATAAACATTTAAGTGCATTTTCCAGTTTATAGACCATAATAATTTTGGAATTAAACATATTTTTCACACAATCCTCATGTCAATGTGGTTGTAATCCAATTTGAGTCAGAATGAATTGATTGGCCTGGTCAAGACCTCGACAAGACCTATAAAAGATAAGGTACTTTGATCACACATAGATGTTCAGTGAAATTCTTCCTCCGCATTCAACCCAGAGCCCGGGGACCAACTTCAGATTCTGAGCCAGTGCCTTGGCGAGGGGCACTGAATGGAGCAGGTTTACAGGAACTGCGAATGTTTTTGGTGGTGGGGGAAACCCACGCAGACACGGAGAGAACACATAAACTCGACACAGAGAGGACCTGTACGGGTTCGGATTCGAACCCAGGACCTTCTAGCTGTGAGGCAGCAATGCTAACCACTGCGCCACCAAGCTGCCCGTTAGATGGGCATTGCTATTCCTTTGAGGTAGAACTGGGAGATATGGGCTATGGCCTAAAATGGATTGCACGGTATGATGTGCAGTTCACCTCAGTAAGCATAGACAGATAATGTACATCTCTCACACTGTACTGCCCTCTAGTAGGCAAAAGTCATTGTCATTGATAATAACAAACAACCGCACTGAGCGGTGTATGCCAAGCCATGTAAATACAAACATGTTGAAATATATTTGTAAAAACGCATAGACCTGCTTAAAATGTCCACTGTAATTTGTGAATTATTAAGCAATTACGGCAGGGCTATTCAACTACTTTGCTCAGAGGGCCACAAAGTAGCATAAAGTAGCATACTTCCCATTAAAAGAGCTTCAATTCAAAGCAACATTTGAAACAACAACGCACAAATAGTGGTAAACTGCAGCAGCTCTCTTAAACTACAAGACATTTACAGTGCATCTGTTGAGGTAAAGATCAGAATTTCAGTAAGCCCCAACCCTCGACACCAAATTTACAGTGCTTCTGACAAGAACAGCATGTCAGATAGATAAAACATGTTGGACAAAAATAAAAAAGTTCACTTTCTTAGAATTCTTCCTTGATTGGTGGGCTGGATTTGGCCCACATGCCACCAGTTGAATAGCCCTGCTTCACGGTATACCGCTCACTGCTACTTCAATGAATAACAAACTTTTTTTTTTTTGCAGGTGCTGGGACGTAATGTGCGTGACTTCATCAATGAGCTGGACAACTTGCACGAGTACTTCCGCTTTTCCTTTCCCAAGGTGCAGCCGCCCAGCTTCTGTGTGGAGGAGGAGTGTGAGACCAGCCTCACGCTGCACTACCGCAGCACTCGCAAGGGCTTCACACAGTTTGTCAAAGGTACTGTTATGGTGCTGCCCAGTAGCTCAGTTGGTTAGGCATTGCCTTAATGGCGCCGTGAGTCGGTGGTTCGAATCTCGCCACCGACATATTTCCTGCATGTCTGCCCCCCATCTTCACCTGTTTACGCTAACCCTAATAAATAAAGCTTGGAAAAAAACAGCCTGAATGGGCTGGAAATAAACTTAAAAAAAAAAAAGGTACTGTAATTTATTAAGTAAGGTAGGAGTCAAAGTCAGAGGAAAAGCTGTGCTCTGAAATCTGAAATCGTTCCCTATCCCCTACTCCCTATATAGTGCACTCACATATAGTGCAGTCAACAGCAACGGTAAATGGAGAATTCGTACGCCCCCTACAAAATGCCATGCGCCCCATATAGTGCACTATATAGGCTACATGGAGAATTCAGACACCCCCTACAAAATGGTGTGCGCCCCATATAGTGCACTATATAGGCTACATGGAGAATTCGGACACCCCCTACAAAATGCTGTGCGCCCCATATAGTGCACTATATAGGCTACATGGAGAATTCGGACACCCCCTACAAAATGCCGTGCGCCCCATACAGTGCACTATATAGGGTACAAGGAGAATTCGGACACCCCCTACAAAATGCCGTGCACCCCATATAGTGCACTATATCGGATACATGGAGAATTCGGACACCCCCTACAAAATGGTGTGCGCCCCATATAGTGCACTATATGGGGGTTAGGGGGCGATTTCGGACACAGCCATTGTTTAATACTAACTAAAGCAAAGACCAAGCATTGCTGCTACCAAATAGGCATGT
>OMKY01143884.1:0-15277 GCA_900302395.1 Bregmaceros cantori
TGTGTGTGTGTATTCATACTTGTGCTTGAAGAACTTTAAAAAAAAAAGCTGCGTCAAAATAAATTATTTGATTATATCGGCGACATAGCGTATCGTGATATTAAATTTTCATATCGTGAGACAGATTTCGCCCAGCTCTTATATGTTTGTATGTAATTACATTATACATTTTAAATGTATGTGTGTATAATACGGGAGTCACTGCCATTAGTGTGTGTATAATACGGGAGTCACTGCCATTAGTGTGTGTATATTAAAGCCATACATTGTGTGTGTGTGTGTGTGTGTGTTAGAATGTACATTCCTTGCATTCTCCAGTGGACCAGGGCTCCTAATCGGCATACATTAAACCTTGCAAACAAAGCCGCCCATTCAACATCCTCGAGCATTTCCTGTGTAGCGTGTCTGCAGTGACCATGCTTCTCCGCAGGATGGCGCTGTGAGCTGCATGGGCACCGGGCCGGACGAGATCTGGCTTCCTCCTCCAGAAGAGAGGCTGTTCCTGGATCAGCTGTTTGTCTTCATGGAGCGCTACGGACGCCCCATCCATAAGGTCCCCAACCTGGGCTTCAAAAAGAGTTGAGTGGCCGCGTTATAATGTACTCCACGCAACGCCTCCCACCCCCAAGGAAATATTCACGCTGTTTCAATTCATAATCTTCTCAAATTACATATTAATGGCTATTATTATTATTATTATTACCTCACACTCTTGTCACACAACCAACACAAACTTGCTAGTCCTAACATAAGATACATCTCTATGAAACCTTTTTACTGTTCCAGTACCATCCATATTTTATTTTAAATATAAAATTATTTCAGGATTTAAGAAAAAATATGACCCGTCTAAGAATGTAAATATTCAATTAATGGGGCTTTTGATTGTTCATAATTGTATCGTTCGATTGTCAATTTTATTCGCTAGACAACAAAATCTTTCCATTAAGTGTTCTTATTTCAGAACACCCATGGGCTTTGTGTGTCATTGGTCATGTGAGAAATGTAATCATTGATTGGTAAAACTAATGTCATTCAATCTTTTAGAACAATCCATCTCTTTCAGCTACAAAATTGA
Source organism: Bregmaceros cantori (assembly GCA_900302395.1). Lineage (NCBI taxonomy): Eukaryota > Metazoa > Chordata > Actinopteri > Gadiformes > Bregmacerotidae > Bregmaceros > Bregmaceros cantori. Next base: position 1,079 of record OMKY01143884.1, read on the forward strand.
GCCAGTTGTGTTCTAAAAATGAAATTCATGCTTCCAAAGGAAACACACCTGAGCTATTTGAAATGCATTAAAATGTGTTTCTTCTAGCACATTCTTTCTCAACCAACTGTGATTTTGAAATGAAAGGTTTTATGGCAAATGCATCAAACGGTTTACAGAATTTGTGCATATCAGTCATGAATTATGAAGCTTGCATATTTATTTTGTGATCAAAGTAATTTTCAAACAACAAAACACATACACATAAACAACATGAAAGTATTGGAAATAAAAAGACAATGACAACAACACAACAAATAAAAACCAAAAAACTAAAACACCTCTCCGGACATGGATACAAAAATTATTTTTTTTAAATCTCCCAGTCCCATTATCCTGGCAGTTGATTAACCTCGTGCATTTCTATGTGAACTAGCCTTATCGTTAACATAGAACTGTTAAATACCATTATACTATTTGAGAAGTTACTAGAAGGTAAAAGAGGCAGAGGAAAAAGACCCAAACGTTGGCATGGCATTCTGCAGCATGAAGAGATCGGGGAGAAATTATCATGTAACAAAGGTTATCACTATTAGAGTGTTATCAAGCGTCCGCCAATATCTAATCCGTATGTTTCCAATTGATTTGGAAATTTGTACTACAAAGGGCTGTGCAAAAATCAATTTGAAATCGAATTCGGATTATTTTGTTGAGGGGATTTTGGAAAAAGTGAAATCGTCAAATCATAACATTAACATTGATAATAATGATTTTGCTAGTCTGTTCAAGTTATATGGGCGAATAAAATGTATATAAATTGATAATCGTATTAATCCTAAACCAAGGCGTCTCTACTTAATTCCATTAATGGACACCATTTGCAAAGTTTGAAATATGAAACTTCTTGTTCCGATATATTTCGTCCTCGGAAACAAATCGAAAATCGAGATATCAAAGGCACAAATTGGGATTTTATTTTTTAGCAAAATCTTACAGCCCTAGTACTACATTACATTTCCTGCACATAGGCACACTGCATAGGCAAAATTCCTTCTGGTCCATAGCAGGTCCATAATTTTCCAACACCATGAGCGTTACGGAAACTCAATAGAACGTTGTCACCTCTATCACAATTGTGTTGTTGATGAGTATGTACTTTATTCATGCAGATTAAAGGTCCAGCTTTGCATTGTACCACACTATATTACCTGTGCAATCTCTACATCCTTTCTTCATTTAAACAAAAAGAGACAACGTCTTGTAACTTTGACTTTTCTTTTCTGTCTCCTCAGTTGACTTGTTTCGCATGTATTCTGTGGTCCAAGGGATGGGAGGCTACGATAAGGTACGTTCAACATTCGACAGCAGAGGTATAGACGGGTTTACGTGCGAAACACTGGTGGGAGTCATTTTGACCCGGCATTCTTAAGGTCACTTCCGGTGCCTTATTGTTGCCTATGCCAACTCTGGTGCAAGACCAGTTAAAAATCCGACCACTAGATGTTGGTCTGTGACCAGTTACACATCACACCACTCTCTCCATAATTTTATCTTAAGTAAATGGCACCGGAAGTGACGTTCAGATACCGGAAGCACCCCCCGAACTCGTCTATTAAATTAAAATGCAGCCTGGTCAAATTCCATAGCCACAATCCGGGCGACAAACGTGTGCATGTTAAATCAGTACTGAAACGTTCAACTGACTAATCTGTGGAATTGCTTCAAACCTCTAGTATTGGGGGAAACGCATGTGTGCGCGTGTGTTTCCTTTAACCGCTGACTGGTGTTCAAACCCACGCGTGAGGAAATGAAGGTGTCCATATGTGTTTGTTGAAAAAATGTTATTGTTGAAAATGTTTTGACATAAATCAAACAAATTAATAATTAGTTGATTTGGTATTACCAGTTTTAGGATGTGGGTATGGACGCTTGGGGCGCCTAGCTGCCGTGGGGACCGGTGGAACACTACTGCCATACGGGAGAGAAGAAAGAATTATGTCCTTATCTGGAGGCTGTTGATGCAGGCGCAGCTGATATCAGTCTGACCCCCAGCTGCGTTGGCTTTGATATTCCAGGGGGGTGTGCAGTGTTTTTTAGGAATGTGGGTCCTCGACAAGTGATTTGCGGTCGAGGTAGATAAGGATGCTAAGGCTTAAGGAAGGCGAGTGCAGCAGGGGGTCGTAGCAGGAAAGCAAAGCTAGCAAGCGGGGGAGCAGCGGCTTGAGCGTCTGTTCAGTTTGCCATCTTGAATCAAACTTGCTGGATCATCAGTCATGTGTTCAATTTGTTTTCAACATTGTATGTTATTTCAATACATTTCTTGCCATCTTTAAGTAAACTGTTTTGCTTTGATCAAATTTTTGGACCAAAGAAATTATACTGATATTTGAAGTCCACTAAATATTCTCTGCAAATGATATCTGAACACAATGCACTTACTACATTCTAAAAATTCTGTTTGACGTATTTTGGTTAAGTATGCGTTTTCTGTAGGACATAATTTAACAATATTTAACCAAATTAGTTGAGTTGTATGGGTGATGGATACATTGTCACATGGTTTGCATAATATGAAGGTGTTTTCATTTTTTTTATGTTCTTTAGAGGCGTATTTAAAAATAAAATCAAGGAAATCCATAATGGTATTTGTGCTCAGTAAATGTATTAACTTAATGTTAATAAATATAGTTTAAATATAATTTAGAAATGTTTATGGTTTAATAAAAATGTGTTCGTGCAGGTGACGTCGGACCGGCTGTGGAAGGTGGTGTATAACGATCTTGGGGGATGTCCTGGAAGCACCAGCGCTGCCACATGCACTCGGAGACACTACGAGAGGTGATCACACAGAACTTCTGCTAGCATGTCGAGTAGCTGAGTTTAGCCAAGATCAGGGCTTGAAAACGAAATTTTTCAAAACGTTCCGTTCCGAACGGTTCAGGCAGGCCTATGTTTAACGTTTTCGTTCTCGGAACCGTTCCGCCACCAAAATATCGGTCCTGGTCCAGTTCGGAACACACAATTTTGTTAGTTCTAAACGGTCCTTATATTGTGCAATGTTAAGTGGCAAACGGCACTTGCGCTCAAAAAATAACTTTCTATTAACAACTGTATACATATATTCAAATGCTTGGGGTTTGAAAAGGATGAATACACAACCAGAAATGGTCTCCCAGACAAAGGATATGTTAATGTATGGGGAACAAAAAAAACAGTTTTTAACCGGTTTTGTGGATTTCATAATGTTCAGTTTCTGTTCCGGAACAGTTGACAAAATATTTTTTTCGTTTCCCCTCCTCGAAAAATTCTGTAAAATTCTGTTTGTTTTTCGGCTTTCGTTTTCGTTCTTTGAACCGGTTCGGAGCCCTGGCCAAGATAACACTGGTTGTTTTGGAGTTCAGTGCGCCTTGCACTGCGGAACATACGGTGTGTGTGTGTGTGAGTGTTTATATAGTAATCTAAAGTAAGGCCTCCTGTCTGCAGGCTGATGTTGGGCTTTGAGAAGCATGTGCGGGCCGGCGGTGAAGGCTTGTCCCTCCCCGAACTCCCGCTACCGCCTCCCAGAGTGAAGACCCCCAGGCCTAGGAAGCCCCCGGCCCCCAGGGGCCGCAAGCCCTCAGCTAAGGCTAGAGAAAGCGGCCTGCCTCCCCCGGGCGCACTGCAGACTGTGAGTGGCCCCACAGGCTAGACTGGTTTCCTTCCAAAGTAGAAATCAGAACCATTTTGTATTATTGACAACAAAATAAGCCCGATTCTAACTCGTGCACATAAACACGTGTACTGTTCTGGTGAGGCTTTGTTGAGCGTTACTTACTGTTAAAACATTGGGTAATTTACATGACAAAGCATTGTTTAGTTATGATTCTTGCAACTCTAATCTCTCATGAGACACACCCACCGCTGGAAACGCCAACGATCACTCTTTTTCTTTCTTACGTTTCCTCTCTCGCTCGCTCTCTTCCCTACTTCAGTGTGTATTGGTTATGTGGTGAGTCGAAGTGGCCAAAGTAGCAAAATATTAGATGGCCTTCTTGTTCACATGCTACACTGAACTTTTTCTTTGTTCAAGAGCGCCAGATTCGTCTATGCAGTCAGGGACACTGACGCCATTGGAATGGCATGCGCGGCTGTCCTGCCCCATTTAAACTTGATCATAAAAATAAAGTACGATCTGATTATCGACTTGAATTTGGCATTTAAAGGTAATACAATTTTTAAAATTCCATTCTAAGGAAAGATTGACGGCCCTGTGCAAATGTATGGGTTTTGAAATCCTCCCGGGTAACTGGTCGATACATGCTCTATGTGGGTCTGATCTGTGTTTATTGGTCCGCGTGTGTCCAGGTTACTCCAGACGGGACTCCGGTGGTGAAGCGCCGCCGAGGCCGACCACCCGGCAGACGCAACAAAGTAAATTTGGAGGTCGAATCTAAGCCTGCGGTCAAGACACACATCAAGCCCATGGTCAAGCCACACGCCAGCGTGACGCTCATCAATCCCGCCAGGCTGCCGCTCATCAAACCCCGCCCGGCAGTGAAGCCTCCTCTGCACATGGTATTCTGCTGATCTCGACTCGACATATATGTTTATAGAACCAAAATGTATACCTAACCTCCAGAATTAGGATAAATTAGCTCACTGCACTCTTTTGTATCCCATAATGCCTACAGCTGCTTTCTAGGCCTGCTTTATACTCTACGAATATGGATGAAATTCCCGTTTGAGTTCACCTTGTCTGTGTAGATGGACCTTCATACCATCCGTTCGTTTTCAGCCACTGAATGTGTGAAAAATACCTACATAAAACCTTTTTTTACCCCTCCAGCAAATCCACAGCGCCGCCTTCCAGCCACAGGTCCAGATTGCCCACATGCCCCTGACCCCTGACCTCTCACCTCTGACCTCGCCGCTCATCCCCTTCCTCACCAAGCCGGGGCCAGGCTCCGCCAGCACGGACACGGTGACCATCGCTGCTCTACCTGCCGGCAGCCTTCTCTCCAGCTCTACCGGACAGACCCTCGTGCTGGGGCGCTTCAGCCCCTCAAAGGGGATCTGTCCCCTGGACACTTTCCGCAACCGCATGGGCCCGCAGCAACACCCTGCCACGGAAGGACCCGTTAGAGGTAGGGATGTTATTCGGGGTGGGCCGATGATTTGATGGTGGATCACGATGTTGAGCCGTCACAATTTTGTACGTTAAATGCACTAACCATTTCAGTCCCAAACATTTTCACACTAAAGGTTTTACACTAATCTTCTGTACAAAATATATCCATAATACATAACGGCCTATATATTATATGGAAGAAGATCTCCTCCTTAGAGGAAAATCTGTGTCACATTTTTTTCCATTTCAGAAATGTTATTTAGTAATGTTGGCCATAAGCAAGGTGTAAGGATAATGATAACATGGAAGTCGGGAGCTCAAAGTCTTTCTCCTTCCACTTGCAGACCCTGTCCACCCCAAGCCAGCCACCTCACAATCGCTACAACACTCGGGCAGCGCCATCATAGTGGAGCCCCCGCACCAACACAACCAGTTGCCCTGCACAGGGTGTGTGACGGACAATGGCGCTCTGAAAGGACCTGCGGTCAAAGAGGCGCGTCCCCGTGCCCCTCTGCCTCCTCTACGGGTGTTTCCCCTTGACCTGGACTGTAGTGTGCAGGTGCGGCAGTTGATGCGGACCCCCTTGGGCCCCTTCCAGTTGCAGTCGTTCACCCGCCGCCTGTCTGAGGTGCTTGCGCAGGATCTGTGTCCAACCAAACCTCCAATTCTCACCGCTCACCCCTGTTCTCCTGTCGCTGCCCTGCAACCACACCCCTGCTCCCCCATCACTCCCCCGCCAGAGCAAGCACAACCGCTGAACCTCAGCCAGCGCCCCCTGTTGCTCGCAAAAAGAGCTGCTGCCTTTGAACAGTTGTTGCCGGTCAAGCGGCCCGCACTGGATTGTGTGGGAGACGGCGAGCAGCCAGGCGACGCAGGGTCCGCCTCGGCTAGGGGGCGACCCTGCATACAGTTGGTGGCACAGGAACAGCCTGCCGACCTAAGCTCCCCATGCCGCATCAGAGCGATTGTGATGGGCCTACCACCCTTCCAGGCCCGCACGGTAGAAGCCACCAACGTCAACATCAGCATGGAAACATCTCGAGCAGCAGCAGCACTTCCCAACCCGACTGTAGGCGACAAGGTGCTATTGCCAGAAACTGAATCTGTGCCTGTGGCGAGTCGAAGCGAGGGCCATGCCTCCCAGGTGCGATTAGCGTTGCAAGGAGGAAGTGTTGCTGCCGCCGCGCCGGTCGTAGAGGCTGCGCTTGGCGAGCTGAAGGAATCGGGCGAGGTGAGGGATGGTTGTACTTCTCTGAAGCCACAGTTGACCACGGTCCCAGACCCGGCAGCGGGCATCTTGGACCTGGGGTCATCTGGGCAACCGGTAGAAGGCATCCAGACACCGGCTCGTTGCGAGGACTTTCCTGCACCAACCATCTCCAGAACTCTGCTCTCTCCAGCCCTCACTCAGCACAGTTGATGGGTCCTCACACCTGCTAACGCTAAAGGTCAAGTCTGATGTTCCGTCGGTTGAAATCGAGAGACCGTTGTCACATTGAATGGGTTTTATAGTCTTGTTATCTGTTAAACTTTTAGCTATTGCGTAAGGAGTGTGCTTCGTGGGCTAACTTATACACACTACGACACTAATGCGGAGGTTGTGCAACACTGCTCCCATGTGGAGGAATGGCTGAGGCTAAAACTCCCAAATGCCGCGCTTTAACTCATCCAACTGTGAGTCACTCACGACGATCGTGGCACGCCTTTCATCCAACATCAAAACCTCTAACCAGCGCCTCGTGCGGGCCATGCATCACCAGACCAGGTGGTAATCCGCAATTGCTGTGCAACAGGAACCAGAATCATATGTGACTGCTGTCAGAGTTCAGTATTCAGATCAATTCCTCATCAGTGCAATAGATATCGAACTACCGGTGTCGCATATTGGGTAATGGAATGCCCTTCAGTCGCCCTGGATGAGAGACACTTTTCTTTTCCTGGCGCGCCGGAGACTCCAAACGATGGTTTCATTGTTGGCATGTGTTGACGACCCTGTCATCAACGAAATGAAAATCACACAGGAAATTCTAGAATGCAACAGAAGCGCCACTGGCACAATGTGCGTATGACCCACACAACCAGTACATCATATGCGTACCGTGCACGTAATCTGCCGTGTGTATTGGCATCATGTACGTTGTATATAGACAAGTAGCGAATGCCGACATATATTCAATTTATTTTTCGGATCCAATAAAGAGCGTGGACATATGATGCGGTTGCCTCGGTACGTCAATGTTGCGTTCTTGTTTGTCCTTTTTTTTTTCTACATCATAATCATGGTTGGCCCCTGTCAGATCTTATATGTATATAAAGATGTGTAGTTCATTTTATTAATCGTTGCTCTACTTTTCGTAGAGCCAAGCTGTCATTTCCTAACCTATAGTGTTAAAAATGGTCAAGTATGGAGAGAGAGAGAGCGAGAGAGCATGAGTGTGGTGAACTGCTGCACAACTATGAACAATGCCGATCATTTTCCCATAGTGTTATTAAGATTCAAAGCAGTAGCCATCTGATGTATGGCAATTGAACTATTTTATTCAAACCGTGAGTTTGGCTTTACATTTCTGAGACAAGTTTTGCTGCACAGTTAAATAGACAGCAGTTGATGTTCGTGTCAATATAGAACACTGTGCTATTTAGTGCCCGACCGATATGAGCTTTATTTTATTTTTATATGGCCCGATTTTTAGATTGTGGGCAAATGCTGATAATCGATATGCAACTGATATAACCATTTTTATTTTTTGGCTGAAATTGAAACAAACCTTGTAATGTGGTAATAATTAGCACAGATATGGTTTATGTAATGACTTTTGCATTGTAGTCACAGTGACTTTAACTGATCCCAAACGAAATAATAGAATCTTTTTATAGTAGTATAGGTGTCAGTGAAATTTCAGATACCAATTGCACTGAAAAATAAAAATCCTCCGATCTGTATCGGTGACTGATATATCAGTCGGACACTAAGTCAGTCGCAGCATTCTTCAGCTGATCCGAGTTGCAGCGTTTTGGCCACTCTACGGAAGGACCCTGAACGTTTTAGAGTCCTGTAGAGGGCGAGAGTAGCACTAACTGGTCGGACCTCAATGATGACCTGCTCCAACGCTCGTGCCACCCAGAGATATGCAATTAACCTTGACTTAGTGTCGCGTAGCATTTCTATGGTCAGAGCACTAGTTTTCCAACGACGTAATTGCACATCTCATTCTGAACAAACCATAGGGGGCCGTCCACTGACGTCTAGTGCCTCATTTCCACTATGCGGTCCAGGACAATACAGGATGGTACGGTATGCTTAGTACGCTTATTTTAAAGTTATTTTTTACGGCGTCAGCGCTGTTTTTCCATCTTTATTGGATAGGATTAGTCGGAAATTCGGTTGAAGAGATCGGGGGTAGACATTGCAGACAAGTCGACGAGTGCAGTCGAACTCGCGACATCGCGGTCGCTGCGGTAGACACAGTGCCACTAACATGAATGGGGTCGCGTTAGGTGCAGTGCCTATAACCACTCGGCCAACGCGGAACCCAGTACGCTTATTTTAGTGCTTATATTAGTAGGAAGGCCTTTCCGTGACGAGGTACATTCACCTTTTTCGTAAGCCCTATGGTTGGAGTACCAAGCAGATGGTAAATATTGGCTCATTTCCAACTGGACTTTTGTGCGACTCTGGTGCCAAATATGGATACTACTCCTATCATATTCTAACAAGTGTTTCACAAAACACTACAAATATCTGCGTTGAAGCAACACACACTGCTTATGCAGAATTACACTTGATTCGCATCCATTTGCTTTTGAACTCCAATGGCCATTTGCGTGTTTATTGAAACGCTTGTTAGTCCATGGTCATTATATTAGTACATGATCGCCCACGTTTAGGGCCAGAGTCACCCAAAAAAGTCTGGGAAAATGGCCATGTTGTGTGGGAGGAGCCAAAACACTGCAAGCTGGTGATTGGTCATTGCAACTAAGGAGTCTGAACTGGTACAGGGAACCCTGTCGTAACAAACAGCAAACGCAACTGCTATTCATACTGAACTGCACTCAAACCAATCTGTATTATACTGCATCGCGCTAATGGTAGAAACGAGGCCTAGTTGTGGCTACCCCGTCACTACAGCACTCTAATGAAGTTGTTTTTCATGTCGCACAGTGTATGCTACTGCCTTCTGTCTTGATCATGACATGGGACTGTCCTTGTTCGACCGATTTTTGAGGGATGCAATACAAAGAATAGCCACTGCTTTGGTTTAACTCACATGTGCCTTCAAGTCAGGATCTCATCTTGTTTCGTTCAATATGTATGTTATGTGTTAAAGGAACAGGGAGTTTGCCTGACATGTTTTATATTCATGTTCTTTTTTTGCCTGGCATGTGTAGGTTAGCAGCAAAAATGGCAAATTTAGTTCCAGAAAGTAATGATCCTGCCATGTTTTGGTACTGCACACTGCAAAATACTAGCTGCTCCAGGTTAGGGCAGCGCGGTGATGTTAATCCCAGGATGAACCCAAAACGTGGTAGGGACTTTTTTACTTTTTGGAACTGGATTTGCCATCTCTTGTCATCCCGTTGCCATGTTTTTTTGTTTTTGACAATATTTTATTAAAACTTTCTATTGGGAGCACACACAAAATCTGCAAAGACCTTCAAAGGTGGCATGGTTCCAACCCTCCTCTTGTCACCCACTCGGCACCAACCATTTCAACACTACAAAATGTGCACTGCTAATTGGAGGGCCTTCAAATACTCTGCACAAATGATGTATGAATACAACTGCTTCTGAAGAGGAGGATCTATACTTTCCAGAAATGTTAATACATTTTGTAAAAATGTCTTTTGGCGACCTTGGCAGAAAGAGGCCTGGAATCCTACCATTCACAATTCTATTTTTTTATTTTTATTTTTTATTATGTTTTAGAAAATGAGCAAGCTTCAAGCACTGCAAGCACTGCAATCCAACAACCCAAACGACAATAACACCGTTCACAGCAGAAGCAAAACTGGTTTGCTGAAACCAAATCAGAACAAAGACTCGCAGCTCGGTTGTGCTGTTGGCCGTCACGCCAAATACCTTTTCTGGGTGCCCAAAGTCAATGTATCTTCCTCCGTTAGTGGAGTTCTTATTTTGGCAACTTATAATTGCATTCAGTATTAATTGTAAGTGTCAAAAATCATGCAACAAATGCACAATCAAGTGTATCCTCCTCCTGGCTTAGCTTGCATTAGGAGTTTGAACATTTTTCTGTGAAGCGTCTTGAACAGACTTGAATTGCATTTTTTTTGCTGTCCAAAAAAATCTATTGTTGGAATCTCGCTGAAAGGTGAAAAGAGGGATAAACATGCACGGGGGCTCTCTTCTTATGGAAAGATTTGTATGTGGATTCATAAGGTTCATGCACACTGTCTGAAGAGTAGCAAAGTCCTGCTAAAGCCACACTGATGGTCCTCACATCATGGACAGCTGGCTGGATCCATCCAGCACCCGCAAGAGTAGAGTCTGAGATTTGCTTCTTAACTTTTGATTCTGGTGCTGTAGGTTTATGTAGCTGCAAAATGGTCCGTCATTGCATGTGAACTAGCACTGTGTGGGAGAGGGCGCCACATGTGTCCTTGAAAGAAACTGCCATCGGCAATTCAACTCTGGTGCGCAGGAGTGGTTAGCATCGCTTAGCCCCATGTTGAAGATGGAAGCAACTCAAAATCGTCACTTTCGATTTTGTGTAACCAAAGTTCAGTCGTATAACAACTCGTATACTTTTTAAATAGGAAACATTTTGAAGGGATTTGATGTTTCTATCTTCATCTGTTTGAGTCCATGGGGCAAAGCTATTCTATGCTGTGCACGTGCGAAGAGTTGCGTCAACTCGGCAAATATCAGGGAATTTTTCGCCAAAATCAGAACTTTTGGGTTTAGGATTGAGACAATTAGTTTTATAAATCTGAATTGTATTAACGGCTGCACGTCTCTTCCACCTTTTCAACAGCATGCAATTCAAGTAGAGAAGCATTACAACTTGAGAGGAACATTTTCTGATATCTGGTCGCTGAAGCAAAACATTCCTACATTCCGTGCCAAGCCTGTTAGATTTATAATATCCTTCTCTCAATCGGGCGGCCAGGACATAATTGCCCTACGCACTAAAAATGGTGCACAAGTGCGCCTTTTGAGACAGAGCGGGTGTCTGTGGCAGACTCAGATTTCCCTGATCCTTTCCTCCCATTCATCCATGAACATGCGCTAAACTGTTTGTAAAGTTTAAACCTTTCATTCAGAGCCTCAAGCTAGGTCACAAACGTGCTGTTTGCCCATTTTGAAAGGTAATGTCCAAAGTGAAACGTTTCTTTTGGAACCAGTTTTGAATGTTTGTGCTTCATTGTGCACAACTTTTAGACGGGCCTGCGATTGTATCATTTTCTAGTCCTCACGATGCTGAATACTGTACTCACTGGTGCATCATTGATCATTGAAAATGGTCACATTTTCTGTCATATGAAAAATGAAAAATTCCAGATCACAGATTTGCTTCAACTGTTTGCAGCTGAACACCTGTTCATATTCTTATACCTGTTTTATTCAAGACAGATAGAAGCCCGCAGCTGAATCTGTCGAGGTATTTAAAAACCTTTTATCTGTCTTGAATAATAAACAAGTATAAGTTTATGCATCTATGTCCGACAGTATGCTCATAGTTAACCTGTTCATATTGCCCAGCTCGTAGCAAAACCCAACAGGGCTTTTACATCTGACTTTACTTTTACTTTAAACAATTCTGGACGTAAGTTACATGACTGTGGCTGGAATATTTTATGTGGGCCTTCAATGGTAACTTTGAAGCGATTTGGGAAAAGAAATTGACAATCAGTGAAATCATATTTATGCACCATGTTTGAATATGCAAGCAAAATACACACGTGCTAATGGAGATACACTAAAGATGAACTACAACTAGTGAGTGTCTAGCATGTTTCATTCTTGAGTCGTAAGCCCTTGAGCACAGCGTACCGACAAGAACTCTGGCAAAATTTCTTTTTTGAGGGGCGAATGACACTAAAATCGAACCACAGAATTGTTTTTGAGGTGCTGTGAATTCAGTAAAGGGGTCACTTTTGATGTATTCTGTGTAACACATGGGTGTTTCCCATATCTTTTTTTTGTCATGTTCTTCGAGTGCATGCCTCCCACCTTCACAGCGGCAAAGTAATTGTAGCAGACTTTGCAGAACTTTCTGGGGATGCGTTTAGAAGACTGTCTGAGAAGGCCGATGTTGAAAAGATGCCAAAATAAGGAAAACGCGTGTACATGAATTCAGTGGAACGGTGCAACCAGGATGGGTCCACCCAGCGACAAAAATTGAAATATTTTCAACTTGAACGACGACCTGAAATCGCTGTCGCTATCCTTCTGTTCCAAGTCTTCTTCCACTATGTCATGCGCTGAAGTTTGGACTTCCAAGTTGCACAAATTGCTTTCTGCCAGTTTCTGGCTTTCCCTTTGGACATAGTATATATATATATTTTTCTTCAATTCAACTATTCGATCGTTCAAGAAGGACAGTTCAAGCCTAGTGAGCTGGCCTTCACGCCACAGATGTTCATGTTCTTGATCGTCATTCTCATCCCTTCAATTTCCGCATTTCCCAATTTCACTCACAATCCCAGATCTCCATAGTATAACTTTGTGATAGAGAATGACATGAATGATAGAGGAATGAAGTTCCCTGTAAATGAATGTGTAAAACAGATTTCAGAATGCAAGTGGTCCCTTCCCAATGATGTGGAAGATCTAAATGAAGCCGAGACAAGTTACAGAAGTTTACGGTGAATGTCTCTTGCGCCACATGCCGTCGGCTTCGGGTTCTTTCTGGACTTTGCCAAGCTAAACTGCCTCAGCGCTGCCACGGTGTATTTTTGATACGTAAATATGACGAACTAGCAACCAAGTGGATGGTAAAAGGAAAGGGGTTCTACGGAGCCTCGGCCATGATGTTTATCAACTTTGTGTGTCGTGAGAAAATTATGACGTTTGGTAACAATTCACATCGACAAACCAACAAATTGAACATTCGAAAGGAGTGCGTCCACTGTGTTGCTTGCCAGCTTCTCTTGGAGACGTTGAACTTTGAACAGAGACTGGGGTGAAGCAACACCTTTGACATTGAGAAGTCGGAAACCTTTTGCCTGGACATTGGTTTTATTTTTCTACTCCAAGAGACTGCCTCACGCTGTCCAGAACGTACATTTGCACATCTACTGAACCCCCATTGCCTCACATTATGCCTCACTGTATTCACAGATGACAACACCATGTTACATTTTTTTTACTACTTGTTTTGGTATTCTCCATTCCCCCACTCCCTAATATTTGTACTCGAGTTATTAACACCCAAAAAGAATATGACATAAACATGGCTGACCCTGACGCTGTTGTTTTTTGGCTGTTGGGATATTTTTTATTATTTTTGTTTTCATTTTTGACTATATTTTAATTAAACATGAGGATCATGGTGCATTATTAGCGGCAGACTGTGAGTCATTCTTTCAAATACATTGTCTTAGCAACAACAACAACAAAACCCTTCACCAATTTGTTGGATGCAACACATAAAGAAGATCTTTTTTATTTAAATGGTTTATAAAGTTTACAATTTCAATCATTCTATGTATTTATTTTAGTGATTTTGTGGGTCTTTGCTGCATGCACATATAGAAGTTACAATAGCCTCCATTTGACATTTTCTCATCGATCAACAATTGTAAAAGTGTTTACCCACCAAATGCAGGAAAATACAATAGTGATTTTCATTGAGATTTTGTAAACAAACAGTTGTAACAGATGAGTTACAATTCATGGCAATGTTTTTACTTTAATCTCATCACCTCTAGTCATTACAACCCAACCATCTCTGCAATCATGTGCCATCGAGTTAAAGACAATTCCCTCACCTGGGCTCTGTGGAGCAGTCCATTAGATCGCTTCATCCATCCCCATACACTCTTGTCTGCGGCTTGGTCTAACGGGGCTCACGGCTGTCGTGAGATTGCTATGCTGCAGGCCTGCTACGCTGCCCCCCCCCCCCCCCCCCCCCCACACCCCCCACCCCCAA
>OMKY01143886.1:0-10753 GCA_900302395.1 Bregmaceros cantori
GTCTCTCGCCCTCCCCGTCTCTCTCTCCCCCTTGTATATCTCCCCACGTCTCTCTCCCTTCCTCTCACTCTCCCTCTCTAACTCGAACTCTCTCTCTCTCTCCCCAGTGTCTCTCTCTCTCCCTTCCCCCTCTCTCTCTCTCTCCCTCTCTCTCTCTTTCTCTCCCCCTCTCTCCCTCTCTGCCAGTGCAAAAAGGAGGATAATTATTCTCATAAAGACCAGCTTGCCATATCTCTCTCTCTCCCTCCCACCTTCTCTCAGATGTGTGATAGACAGATGACATAGGCAGATAGGAACCCGGTGGAGAAACCACAGCCAGCCATAAAACTGCTACTGGCCTACTGTGCTGGTGATGGGGTGTGTGTTAACAAGCTGTTCACAGAAACAAACAGTACTTTCCAGTCAATTCTTCTGGAAATGACATGCTGTTTTCACAAACACACGCTGTCCTCACTATCAATCCTTGGCTATCAGCAGTAACAAACACTTGGTGGAAACGACAATGACGAACACTTGAAAGGTAGGGGGCGCAGTTGTGGACACCGAGCAAACAGTTTAGTGTTTCAGCACAGGCTGTATAAACAACAACAGGCACAATTTTCTGAGACACTTCTCAAACTAGTGAATGTAATTTTTTTTTTTAAAAAAGACGTGAATCATGCTGCCCTCTAGCTCAGTTAATTAGGCAGAGCGCTGGAAAGCACGCATATGCCTCATTGGCGCAGTGAGTCGGTGGTTCGAATCTTGCCACTGACGTATTTCCCGCATGTCTGCCCCCATCTTCACCTGTTTCCGCTAACTCTAATAAATAAAGCTAAAAAATAAAATTTTTCTACAAGATATGTACGGTTTCTGAATGTTACACTTTTTTCACGTCTTTTTATCTTTTAGTCCCCACAGGAAGCGTGACATACGAGAAGAGTTTGGTCAAGAAAGTGATTCACACGGCCCGAGTCACTGAAGTGAAGGAGTCTTCCCATCACACACTGGGGGGCACAAGGCTTATATATTTGTGGAGTTACTCATGTGCTAAATCAATGGAGTTAAATTACTCAACACTTACGTCAGGGTGAGGCAGAGACAAAAATCTATTACTTTACATTTTAATAGCATAAATAATGCATTACTTCTCCCGCCCCAGACGTGCCCTCTTCCCTCCCCTTCCCTCTGGCAGGCGCTACAGGGCCTTGCCCACAAGGACCACCAGCATTAAAAACAGTTTCTTCCCCCGAGCCGTGATGTTGTTGAACACTGAACACTCTTGCATCCTATGACTCCTTGGACTGGTTGACGGAATGTGTAACTATTTCACGTTGGATAACGACATTTACATGTACTGAAGAGAACAATAATTCATCAGACGAATCTTGATCTAATCTCTGTCGAGATCCTCGTACAAATGTTCACCCCCATTCGGTTTCTCTGGTCAGCCCCTTCTCCAAGGGGTCTCACCAGAGATGTGACCAAGTCCCTCGCTCAAGTCTCAAGTCTCGAGTAGGGCTGGGGCGATTAACAATATGATCGTAAACCGTGATCATCCCACGATCACGCTCACTAATCTTATGATCGCACCTAATATCGTCACCAAATATTTTTTGTATGAACAATAACTAAACTTAACATTTCACAATATAAGGAACTTGATGAACGAACAAAAAAAAAAACGTTAAACATAGGCCTGCCTGAACCATTCGGAATGGAATGTTTAAAAATAATTTAGTTTTCAAATATAATACCATTAAAGACCTAATTGAGACGACGGTGGTGTGTGTAAACATGACTCACAGCGATCTGTCGGAAGCTCTTGTGCAGCATGGCTACCAGCAGCTTGGTCAGTACGATGACCACCACGATGTTGTAGGTCCCGATGATCAGCGCCCCCACAAACGAACGCAGCTCCTCGGTGTAGTTGATCCTGGTCACGAACAGCGCCACGTGGGCCAGCGAGAAGATGTACCAGAACAGGGCGTAGCACGTCCCTATGAAGCTGCAGGTACAGGGTGCACACAGTAAGGCTTGGGCACGGTGACGTCACGACATGGGGTCGGCAGACATTTTGGGGGCTGCACGGAGAAGAATACGTGGACGTACGGTGAAGTGGTCATACTTTACCACTTCACATCTATTGTATTGGAGTAGATGAGAGCAAATAAATAATCGCCAGCAGATGGCAGTGTACTTCCATGGATCTTGTGCAAATATCACTCTCTGCCTGTATGACTACGATGCAACTTCCAAAATGTCTGCCTCCAAGCCATGACATCACCTTGCACAAGCCCCGCCGTTTCACAAAAGTTTTTTCCAAATAATTATGTCACACCTTTTGTACAATTTATGAATGTACGTGCCTGCTTGGTGCAACTGACCATGCATATATATAATGCAACAGGGGGAGCTCGGAGCCAACAGGCAAACACTGCATCTGGTTACAATGCCAAGGATGGAAATAACAACTATGGATGTGAATGAAACACCTGACAATAGTCCACTCAGAAGTCAGAACACACAATTAGTCCAAATCCTCTCACAAAATACAGAATGATCGTTACTAGTCTCATAAGATGGAGAGGAGGCCTGCGTCCAACGACTAATCCTGTTAGAATCATTGATTAGACAGCCTGGCTGACTACAACAATAGATAATGGAATTCACACTGAGTGCTTTTGAGCAGGAATTGACTCAAAGCAAAGCAGCTGACCAAATGGAGATATTAACGCTACAAGAACGGAGCTTCAGCCTCCGGCAGGGACCAATGTCTCGCTGATACATGTGGTTAGTATGCATAGATGGAAAAAAAACATACAATACTTTACCCGTTACCAGATCTTGCGAGCCCGTTGTACTGGACGCGAATATGCTTTTTGCGTACAGCGAGTGTGAATCCCCAAAACAATCCGCTTATTTTGTTAGGGTTAGGTTTGGTTAAGGATCAAGGTTAAGGGTATTTAGTAGGATGTTAGTGTTAGGGTTAAGGGTATGTAGCATGATGTTAGGGTCCAAAACCCTAGACCCTAACACTAACAAAATAAGCAGATCGTTTTTGGGATTCACACTCGCTGCGCACATACATCTCTTGTGATAGTGTCCTACGAAAAGTACATTTGCGTACTGGACGTGAGCTGAGCCACAAATAAAGAATTTAATAGATATGTGAATGCATTGCATTGAAGAACACACATTGCTTGGTAAATCAGATTTAAATGTTTTTTTCCACGTCGCCCAGCCCCAGTCTGGCCCTATGCAGGGCTGTGATTGCGTCCTGTGTACCTTTGGAAGGCCTTGTTGCTCTGCTGCTGACAGAAGATGCCCTCACAGTCTGGAGGTTCCTTGCCCGGCTCCTGGAGATCCTTGCCGTACAGCTGTGTGATGCCAATGGTGAAGGAGAAGAGCACGAGCAGGAACAGACCCAGGAACTTACCAAACTCCTGCAACATCTGGCCCATGGAGATCTGGACGGAGAGAAGTCATCACAGTAAAACCTAGGAACAGAGCAGCAAACCTTCCAAAACTGCTGTACCATCTGGCCCATGGAAATCTGTATGGAGAAAGTTCATCAAACGAAAAGTTCATCAAACGAAGTGCCCCTGAAATATATCTAGTTTGTGACATGCCAGCACTGACGTGGTAGTGATAAGGGCTGTCACAATTCCTGATGCTTTTGTCTGGATAGCTGCCCGGCTGAGGCAACGGTCGATGATGTAAGATGATGTAATTGGCGAAAATGCCAAGGGTGAAGGGCTATGGCGCAGCCAAGGGCGAAGACGGAATTTAGAACGCAACCTACAGCACAATTAGAATGAATGAATGAATGAATGTTCATTTGAACTTGTCAAACAAATTAGATACATTTGAGAAGGTAATTTAGTGCCATTAAAAAAATAACAAAAAAAACAAGGCAAATCCAGCCAGCAAAGCTGTGGGTCAAGATCAGAATGAGATAGGCAAAGTAAATCTCTAAGTAAAGAGTATAACTCCATTAGCAAGAAAATACAGAGAATATTTTTATATATACACATACATATTATATACATATATACATATACAGAGTCTTATAGAATTTTATATACATAATTGAATATCATTATGCATACACACACTACTACACATCAATTTAGATATAATTTAGACAAACCGGCTTCATTTTGGACTGAGGTACTGTGGACTGATGAAGCTAGAATTTAGTTATTTGTACCCGACAGGGGCGGTATGCATGACAGAGGAACACAGCATTCACAGACAAACACCTACCCACAGTAAAGTGGTGTTTTTTTTATAAGAAGCTTCTCCTGTGTGTGTGTGTGTGTGCGCGTGTGTGTGTGCGCACGCTCCGCTCCTGGTCACGCCCATATGCGCACGGAGGCATCCAGAGGACCATAGTCAAGTGTGCGCACATACTCCACACGGCAAATGTAAACAATGCCGCGTGTCTGCAGCTCCACCCGAAGGCGGAAGATCAGCGCCGCTCCTCCCGAAATGAGGAGACACTACTCCTCCCTTGGAGGCGTGCAAGGGAGGATTGGTCGAAGCGTGACGTCACAATCTCGTGGCTAATATTGCGTTATTAAAACATGGTGGTAACTTGTGCTGTGCTATTCCACACCCAATTGTTCCAGCCGTACCATGTAATTTATTTAATGTGCTACCTGGAACATATAAAGCATGCAGTATAAATCTCACCTGCAGGGGGCCCAGCACTGAGCTGGTGGTGTACATGAAGAACAGTCGCAGGTAGCTCAGGATGTTAGCGAAGGCAAACAGACCTTCAGCCACCAGGATCGGATGGAACGCATCCCAGTTCTTACGCTCCGTGTCGGCCACGTTCTTGAACTGCAGCGCAGACATACACACACACGTCAGTATAGAGCAGGGCTATTCAACTACTTTGCTCAGAGGGCCGGATTGTCAGAAGCCCAATATGCTGGACTGCACGCCCCCCCCCACTCCAATCCCCCAACAACTTGACGTGACGTGAAACCACATGTTCATAACTTTTATTTAAAGTAGCATACTTCCCATTAACGGTGCTTTCTTGTTTGTAACAAACTACATCTGAAACAACAGCACACAAATAGTGGTAAACAGCAGCAGCTCAATTAAACTACAACACATTTATAGTGCATCTGTTGAGGTAAAGAACAGAATCTTAGTTAGTCTCAACTCTCAACAAACAACACATTTCTAGTGATTCTGGTGATGTAAATAACAGCATCTCAGATATATAAAATATGTGATTTGGCCCGCGAGCCGGCAGTTGAATAGCCCTGGTCTAGAGGGGTCGACATTCACTCAATGCATCGATGAATCATTCATTTTATCGATTAATCATGAACATTTGATAAAGGTTTGGTGCTGCCGATTTTTTTTTCTTTCAAAATATTGGGCGCTCCATTTTTGATTGTTATTGACAGTCTAGTGTGAAGGGGAGAAGCAGACATGCAGCAGACTTGCGACAGTAATCCATATCACGACCGCCGCGTGCACTGTGGATAATTGACAAGAATCTCAGCATTCGACATCACACGTACCTGTCTGTGAGCGACCATCTTGAGTGCGAACGTGGCCAGGTAGAGAGAGTTCATGACGAAGCTCAGCTGGTTCCTCGACTCGGACAGGAAGTCGTCCAAACCTTCGTACCAGAGACGCTTGACGTCAGACCACACCATGCCTGGAATACATGCATGAATTCATGAATACATGAATACATGCGCAGAACAATGACATGAAGAATGATATGAGAAGAAATATGGACTTTTATTAGGGACGAGCGCTCACGTCACAATTAAAATGCAGGAAACAATCTAAAAAGTGTGTTTTTCATGCCACCTCTACTGTAAGAAAAACTAGCTCACTATGAGTGAGAACGTGTGAGGAGGAAATTAATACACAGCAATTTTTACTCTCAAAATAATTTTGGGTACATTTCAGAGCCTGTACTTAACAAATGAATGTTACTTTTTCTACTCGAGTACGACATGTGGGTACTCTTGCCATCTCTGATGAAAACACACAGGGATGCCCTGCCCTCTTGTGGCCCATTCTGGAACTGCATGTAAGAGTAAAAGACGCCGTTAATTTTGACAAATAAGCGAGCTTTCTCCAACAGTGAGTAATAACATTGTATGTGTTCATTAACTCATCAACCATATTATGAAATCCACAAAACAGGTTAAAAACGTTTTTCCCGTTCTATATATATTTCATTATATTCTATGAACTAAATGTTTGCGCTACGAATCGGTTCCGGAGCGATATTTTGGTGGCGGAATGGTTCAGAGAACAAACATGTTGAACATAGGCCTGCCTGAACCGTTCAAAACAGAACTTTTAAAAATAATTTCGTTTTCAAGCCCTGCCAGGAAGTTGTATTTCAAGTAGAAATTTTCCATTACGGTTACCAGAGATGGCAAGTAACAAAGTACAAATACTAAGTACTGTACCTAAGTCGTTTTTCCATGTATCTGTACTTTTAGAAGTACTTCTTCTAAAATCTACAGTAGATTTTTAACAGAAATGCGGGTACTTCTACTCCTTACTTTTCCCAAACCAGGTTTGTTACTTTTTTTTGCACGCCGATGGCGGAAGGGATATGTATAGTGTGAATGAGCCAATAGGGGGCAGTAATGCCAAAGAGCATATAGAATGACAAGAGTGCACATGGGCCTGTATTATGGGAGACCGCCATTAGGTGTTGCTGCTGAACCTTAAGTGAAGTAAGTTAGGCTAGGTTTTTGTAAAACTAGCAGTGAAAATGTGCATTTTATATACAAATTCATTTTTTTATTGTACTTTATACTTTCAAAAATAGTTTTGAGTGCATTTTAGAGCCTTTACTTTTTACTTTCAAAAAACGTTTTGAGTACATTTCTGAGCCTGTACTTTTTACTCTACTTGAGTAGACATTTGGATCAGTACTTGGTTGTCGTACTAGTTTTTTTTTCATTTATGTATTTTACTCAAGTAAGAAATTTGGGTACTTTTGCCATCTCTGTATTTCAAGTAGAAATTTGACCAGAACTATAGATGAGTTCGGCAGGTATTTCCGGTTAAATTTGTACTCTGCATGTCAGTTCCGCTGCCATTTAGTTTGCCGTGTCTTTGCCTATTTTTCAACATGTCTATTCGGTGGGAGCACACACCTACAGGGTTATTTAAAATGGATGGTGGTAACCTATGGTGTGCTATTCCACACCCAAATGCTCTCGTGCGGATCTGTGACCCACAAATGCATGATTTAATAATCAGTGGAACTCGTTCCATTTTCTCATCCTTTTTGGAATTACTAGTAGAAGCAACCAGCCTATTGGTCCAGAAGAACATGTGACCACTCGGTGAGTAACTTCAAGTAGGATTTTGACTGTATTTCATCAAAAAGGTTAACAAAGCAAGGGGAGTGATGTGTAACTGGTCACAGACCGACATCTAGTGGTCGAATTTTGAACTGGTGTGTGTTTTTTTGTGTCCACGTACCGCGGCCTTCTACCAGACTTTATATACATACATATAGGTACCGGAAGTGACCTGCAGAAGCGCGGGATAAAATGACTCCCCCCAGTGTTTCGCACATAAACTCGTCTATATCTTCCATGACGGTTACCTATTATCCACAGTATGAGCAGGTAGTCGACCAGCTCCAGTGGAGGTCCCATGGTGTTCTTCTTGCCCTCGTTGTAGACCAGGGAATAAAGGTTGAGGAGCAGAAGGAAGGTGAAGTAGGAGGCGCTGTGGATGATGAACTTGACAAAGGGTGTGTGTATGAGCTGGCCCACGCGGGAACGCGGCGCCAGCAGGTAGCACAGTGCTAACAGCGGCCACAGGGCGGCCACGCTCAGCACAGTGGCCATTTTCAGACAGGTGTGTTTCCGCCGGTAGCTGGCCGTCTCTCCGAACCAGACCGTGTTGAGGAACTGCTGGCAGTTGGACTGGGCGACAAACTGAAGGATAAGATAAGGGACAAGATCCTTTATTTCGTCACACATACTTATATGTACAGTGAAATTCGTTCTCAGAATTTAACCCATCCCTGAGGAGCAGTGGGCAGCCGCGGTGCAGCGCCCCGGGACCAACTCCAGATTCTGAGCCAGTGCCTTGGCCAGGGGCACTGACCGGAGCAGGTTAACTAGAACATGTTTTTGGTGGTGGGGGGAAACCGGAGTGCCCGGACGGAGCCCACGCAGACACGGGGAGAACATGTAAACTCCCCACAGAAAGGACCTGTTCAGGTTGGGATTCGAGCCCAGCACCTTCCATCTTTGAGGCAGCAATGCTAACCATTGCACCACTGTGCTGCCAAAGGGAAATGTAGTTCCGTCAGAATTGTCAAGAAACACAAGAGAAGCTGCTGAATGAATAGGGCTTGGGCATGATGACATCACGGCTTGGGTGCGGTAGTCATTTTGGGAGTTGCACATACGGTGAAGTGGTCATACCACAAACCCCAGGGCTATTCAACTACTTTGCTCAGAGGGCCACATTGTCAGAAACCCAATGGGCCAGGAGCCGGAGCAGATACCGGGCCGGACTGCCCCCCACCCCCCTCCTTCAGTAACCTCCGGCCTATTTGTACAACTTGACACGACACGAAACCACATTTTCATAACTTTTATTTAAAATAGCATACTTCCCATTAAAAGGGCTTCAATTCTATGCAACGATGGTGTTTTCTTGTTTGTAACAAGCAACATCTGAAACAACAACACAAAAGTAGTGGTAAACAGCACATTTATAGTGCATCTGTTGAGGTAAAGAACAGAATCTCAACAGTTAGCCTCAACCCTCAAAAACAAATTTCCAGTGCAGGGGTTAAAGTTAGATGTAACAATGCAAGTTCGGAGATGGAAAACGGCCACAGGACTGCGTCATATGCGGAAGTGCAAGTTGCAGGTTGCAATAACAACACGTCTTCTAGGAGGCAGAATTGCCAACCACGCAAAAATAATTGTGTTGATACATTTGCTAAGGGTACGCACGGATTTCTCATTTCACAGCATCACCGAACATTCCCAGATCCTCCCCATTTGTTGAAAACTGTTTTTATTTTATTTTTTTGTTTTGTTGTTTGTTTGTCGCTGTGCCCGGGATAATTATGCACCAACTCTTCAAATCTCTCCTCTTATTCTTGTGTTATTTTGTGACTTTATTAACATTTTGTACAAAACATCCTCAATATCGTCCCCACCTTTTCCGGGTAGTATTGTGAAAAAAAAACAAAAAAAAAACAGAATAGCCGTACCGCCTCATAGGCCTAGTTAAGCATGGCATAGTTCAAAGACGGGGGAAAAAAAGTTGCGGCTTATAGCCCAAAAAATACAGTATTTCAGCCTGCAACATTTTGTTCGGTTCCTTTCACCAATCCCTAAATGCATAGTTGCAGTGCTGCCCGGGACAGTTTATCCTAGCAGAGAATGCTCAGCAGACCTCATCATAAAGTTAACACGGTGTTACGAGCGGCAGTGAGTTACGAAGCCCGCTGAAGGCTGTACTAAACAAAGACTGGAGGCTCGGCCCAATGAAAGAGTTCTTCACGGCTCCATGGAGGACACTGTGTGCTGGGGGAGAGCTAACATTCACCACATCCATCAGCCGGCAGTCAGCGGCAGACCCCGCGCCTGCTACGTGTTCACAGCCACTGACAGACCTGCAGACACTCAGCGTTTCATGGTCCAAGCTTGTAAAGGCAAAGGTCCATTGCTGTGTCTCAAAATGGCGCACTGGTGTCACTGAAATCCAGTGCACTGTATTTCACTTTTTGGTCCCCTGTGTCGCAGTTTAGTGCCGTCTCAAATCAAACACCTCCGTTTTGCACTTTTCCTGTTACGCTTCGGCACGTTGCGCTACCAGCAGGGCACAATGTTCCTTGTGTATAGACTGCCCCCTGAACATAGACCCTAGTTCCCTTGTTACAATGTGCCTTGTGTATAGACTGTCCCCCTGTACATAGGCCATAGTTCCCTTGTTACAATGTGCCTTGTGTATAGACTGTCCCCCTGTACATAGGCAATAGTTCCCTTGTTACAATGTGCCTTGTATATCGACTGTCCCCCTGTACATAGATCCTAGTTCCCTTGTTACAATGTGCCATGTATATAGACTGCCCCCCTGAACATAGACCCTAGTTCCCTTGTTACAATGTGCCTTATATATAGACTGTCCACCTGTACACCGACACAAGTTCCCTTGTTACATTGTGCCTTGTATATAGACTGTCCCCCTGAATATAGACCCTAGTTCCCTTGTTACAATGTGCCTTGTGTATAGACTGCCCCCCTGTACATAGGCAATAGTTCCCTTGTTACAATGTGCATTGTATATAGACTGTCCCCCTGTACATAGACCCTAGTTCCCTTGTTACAATGTGCCTTGTATATAGACTGCCCCTCTGAACATAGACTCTAGTTCCCTTGTTACAATGTGCCTTGTATATGGACTGTCCCCCGTACATAGACACTAGCTCCCTTGTTAAAATGTGCCTTGTATATAGACTGTCCCCCTCTACATAGACCCTAGCTACCTTGTTGTATGTGCCTTGTATATAGACTGTCCCCCTCTACATATACCCTAGCTACATTGTTGTATGTGCCTTGTATATAGACTGTCCCCCTCTACATATACCCTAGCTACATTGTTGTATGTGCCTTGTATATAGACTGTCCCCCTCTACATATACCCTAGCTACATTGTTGTATGTGCCTTGTATATAGACTGTCCCCCTCTACATATACCCTAGCTACATTGTTGTATGTGCCTTGTATATAGA
>OMKY01143890.1:0-13889 GCA_900302395.1 Bregmaceros cantori
TGGAAACTCAGCGTTAAGGCCCTGTTTTACTCTACGGAGACGGATGTGCCTGTCCGTTCCAGCCGTTGGTCCCGGAGGTTTGTGTTTATACCTGTGTCCGTATACGGATGTACATTAGAAATCCCCTAGAGGGCGGTGCTGAGTTGCGCCCGTAGCTCACAGGTGTCGGACTTCAAGAAACTCATTTTGGCCCGAGGTCACTTTAAGAAAGCGGATGGGCGGGGCATGGCCGAGTAACCCCGCCCATTCAGTGGCCCTTTAAACGCTCTGAGTATCCGTTTTAACGTCTACCGTAGCTCAACGGATTGCTTTGTGACTAACCTATCCTGAATCCGGACTGACCATTGGGGCACCACTGAATTGTGAAGACTTTGCAACCAGCTCTCTCCATCTCTCTCTGTCCTCAGCCATCCGCATGGTGTCATTCAGCCTGCAACTTGTCCATTCTTGGATGTTATCTTTCCATTGCTTTCTCTGCCTTCCTCTCCTCCTTCCATCTCCCACTGTGCCTTGCAGGATTGTTTTTGAGATCTCATGACATGCTTTTTGTTATCTTGATATGGTTTGCTTT
Source organism: Bregmaceros cantori (assembly GCA_900302395.1). Taxonomy (NCBI): domain Eukaryota; kingdom Metazoa; phylum Chordata; class Actinopteri; order Gadiformes; family Bregmacerotidae; genus Bregmaceros; species Bregmaceros cantori. Next base: position 572 of record OMKY01143890.1, read on the forward strand.
ATTGTGTCTTTCACTGTGTCTGTGGCCTGAATTCTTCTCTCTAACTTTGCCCATGTCTCCAAAACATACAGAAAGATTGACGTCACGAGTGAGCGCATCAGTCTGATATTCAAGCTCGTGGAAATGTTCTTGTCCTGCCAAATCCTCTTTTTCTAGAGCTGCTGATTTTTGTGCAATTAAGTCAACCTGTGCATTAGTGTGATGGTTAATCTTCTCCCAAGCCTGGCCCTGGATGTGATCCAAAATAACTGAACCGCTAGTGTGCCGGATCTAGGCGGGGTGCTGGCCAGACCGGTCCCGCACTCGCCGCACACACCTGTGGTTAATGACAACAAGATCGTCCTACCACAAGTAAACGTGTTGCTCATGTATTTTATTGCTGCTGTTGTTGTCGTGGTTTTTGTTCCAGTCGCCTTTGTATTTGGTTGAAGTTTGCATTCAGGCACAACTCACGCTGCAAGTCATTTGAGCGTCTCGGCCAGCAATGTCGACGTCTGGAACACTCACAAGCTACTATGTTGACTCGCTGATTCTACCGGATAGCGAGGAGTTGTCTGCAGCCAGTTACCCTGCAGATATTCCGCCCACGATGACGAGCCTTCACGGTGATCACGACAATGAGGTTGGTACGAGCTGAGATAATGTATCCTATTTAGTTAACTCTATCAGTGCAGTAGTCTGCGACAGCAACGTGTGAGTAAGTGAACGGTACTCTTCATTTGAGGGATAGTGATAGGATTAAATCGGGAACTGGGATGAAGAGTCGGGGGGAGACTTTTCAGAGGGGCCGAGGTGCGACGGGAACCTGCTGCATTGCTCGACTTGTGATCCGGGAGTACGCTGTATAACCGCGCCCCACCAGCCATTACATTTTCAAAGTAAGCCCTGCTAATAACAGTACAATAAAAATAATATCAAGTAATGTAACAATATAATAATATATTCGTTTTTAAAAGTACCAAGCAGGCAGCGCCTCCTATGACGGCGTATTAGCCAATGAGAATGTGGCTGTACACGAGGTTACACGCGTGCATCCGGGTACGCAGCCAATCACCCGCGCTCCAAAGGCGTCATGATTACATGCTGCGTACCAGATCCCACCACACTGGCCAATCACAGGCGCCGTACATTCCCTCAGGTTACCCTTGGATTTTTCTAAATTTCGAAAAGTCCAGAAAAGTAAGGACTTCATACGCGTTTATGTTGTCGTTGAGTTGGCTGGAGAGACTGCCACCCAAATAATGCCCAATCCGACAACCCCTTGCCACGCTCGTCTGGCGAGCCAAAACCAACGAATCCTCCACGCATCCCACGCCGTTAGACGGTGCATCGATCGTTCTAATCGCGTGAATTGCGTGGACGATTCGTTGGCTCTGGCTCGCCAGGCTATTACCACACGTGGACAAAGCATCATATTGTAGTGGTCAATGAAACCCGTGAAGAGGCACACCACAATATTTTGTATTTTTTTATTTTTAGAATATTGCGGTGCGCGAGGAGCAGCAATCATTACAATATAAAGGACACAGCTACAGGGCGCAGCTACAGCCAATCACAAACACGCTTTGTCCGATATGGTACGGTGTATGTAATTACGCTGTCACGCGTGACAGTAAAGTCCAAAGTGTGAACTTTGTCTCCCAGTTCTTGCAGCAGCCGGACCAGAAGGTGAGAAAATAACATGTCGGTCCCATTACTACAACATGCTCCATCTATGTTGGCCTCGTTCGGCTACACCTGCACCACTATCGTTCAAGCATGACGTGAAGTTAGCGCGTAGTAAATATGATAACTTGCTGTTGTGAACGGTGGCCCCGCGGTGCATTGTGGTAAATGGTGGCTCATCATGCTGCGTGCATCAAGGGACCATTAGCAACGTTGCGGTCATCGTTGGCGGCCTATATAACAATACCTGCACTTATGTACATGCACATAGGCTAAAATGTTTACACACGTAGACATTGAATGCCTTCCTTGGCACATCAATGCTGCGTGGCAAATGCCCCACTTGTGCTACTGGTGCACTATTTTTAGTGCGTAGTCTAGAGTTGTCAAATTCCAGTACACTGTTAGTGGCCCTGGATGATACCCTAAATAAATTGTGGTCTGTGGTTAAAATGTATAATGTATGTATGTGCTATCTGAAAGTCATACTTTCATCAGGAAACTCCCCCAGTTGCTAGTGTTTTTTTCCCTACAATCTTGGTGCTTGAACGTCCATTGGATCTGGTAAAACCAGGGTCGAAAAGCGTGTCAAAAAACTCTTGTCTCGTGTCGCCTATACCAAACTCCCCGCCCACGTCTTGTTTCAAGTAATTCGATTGGTCAGCCCGTATATGGGCGACGTCTGCCTGATTTGCCCGGACCCATGTAGCATCTAGCGGCGTGGGATGCGTGGACGATTTGTTGGTTCTGACTCCCAAGGCTACGTTTCCTCCATTCATGGTTGGTTGTTGTTTTCTCCAGGTCACCATGGGACGTCTGGATGGAAAGGTCATCGTGCTGTCCGCTGCAGCCCAGGGCATTGGCCGAGCTTCAGCCATCGTAAGCGCTTGCACACTGGGTTGGTTTTAGAATCGGAGCACGCCTGGATCTAACCTTCTATTCTAGTAGTTGATTGCTGATGCAATGCAGAATGCTGAATGCATCGTCACTTTGATTTTCTTTCTTTCTTTCAAAGGTCTTTTTATGCATTTACCCAACTGGAAAAAAGATGTGTACATATCATTTTTTGATGTGACTTTGATTATCATTTTCTTTTTTTCTTTTTTTTTTAAGTTATTTTTTGCGCACAAGCGCCGTTTTTCATTCTTGAAAGAGATAGTGACAGAACCCCCCCGCCGACAGTAGTTAGTGTTGGGTTCTCCCCCACTGTGAAGACGCATCGCTGCTGATCAATCAGCACGCTGTACATTTAAGCTGCCCAATCAGTTTGAAGCAGTTGCTGACCAATCCATCCGCGGCCACTTGGGGTCAGGTATCAAGCAGACAAAAACATTGCAGAAAAAGGCGCTCCCTAACCAGTCTGCCACCACGCGCCCCCCGACTTTCTTTGTTTTTTGTGGTTGTTGATGTACATCACTTACACGGACACTTGCATAGTGTATTTGTTTAATATCTCATCTCTGGGATGCTTTCTTCAGGCCTTTGCCAAGGAGGGCGCTCGGGTCACAGCCACAGATATCAACGCAGAGAAACTTAAGGAATTGGATGGCATCCCAGGTAAAATATGTGTGCGTTAGTACCTACCAAGACGACAAGACTCAAAAACTGCTTCTTTCCCCCGGCGTTGCTGTTGCTGAAATCTCCAGACAAAGTGCAACATCGAACGCATGTTACTTGCGGACCAACTACCAGCCATATACCTGCTGAAGCCTTGGTAGTACTTCAGTTTAGCATCAGGGTGCCCACAGGGTCTAAAAAAAGTCAATGTCTTAAAATCAGACAGTAAAATAGGTCTTTAATGTCTCTTAGAAGAAAAAAAAACATTCAAATTGAATTTAATCAAGTCTTTATTTATTTTGTATTCATCGAATATTTGCTAGTACATAGAAAATATGCTTGTTGTTGCGTTGCTTCTGTTGTTGTCATTTTGGTGTTTGTGAAGTATATGCTACTGCCGGTTGTCGAAAATGAAGGGTGTGGGGGCTGGCCCTGTGACGCAGCGATTAAAACCGCTGCTCCAACTCAGCCTCATACATAGTCACTGTGGCTTGGATCCCAGCACACACATTGTGTCAGATCTCTTCCCCTCACCGCCACTATACTGCACGTCTGCTCGTTCCCGCACTCTCATCCCCTAACACTGTCAATAAATTGAATATATGGCTCATGCAAAAAAAAATTCTGATCGTAAAGTGTATTTGGTGACACGCACTTAATCTAAACATTTTCTTAAAATGGTCCAAAAAGGGGTTAAAGTATAACTTGGTGATTCCTGCAACAACCCTGGAACATACATTGTCCAGCCCCTTGTACTCTAATAACAATGTTATCACCTGCAACTGTGTCACTTTGTTATTGTTACTATTGTCTTACAATGTTCACTGGAGTGTGCTGTGTACTGTGTTGCACAGGCTCCGTGGCGAATAAGTTGATTGTGATTCTAAAGGTATCAAGACGAAGGTGGTGGATGTGACGAACAAGGAGCAGGTGGAGGAGTTGGCGAGAGAACACGACCACGTTGATGTTCTGTTCAATGTGGCTGGGTAGGCCAGGCTTCACCTCTCCCTCACTCTATTCATCATTTTGTATTAGGGCTAGGGATGTCAAAAGGAAGAACAATATCACTAAAAGTCCTACCACACCATATTAACTACCAGCACCAAGAAAGTCTCCAGAAAGTTGATTGATTGATGAATCGATAAAAAATAAAATTAATATCTTAAAATAAATTAAAATAAAATATATCATATTTGAATGACAAATCCATTGCCTGTATGTGTGTGTGCCTTTGTATATCTATGTGGGTATGGTTGCTATAATGGGTTGTGAAGGTTGGGGATCAAGTGTGCCTTTTATTCTTGTTGTTTTGCTTTATTGTTATCGTTGCTGTGAAGGACTTTGAATTGTTCTGCATGAAAAGTGCTATATAAATAAAGTTTGATCTGAATGATAACCGAATAATTCATGAACAATGCACATTATGTTTTTACCGATATCCCAATATTGTATAGACTTTTCTACACTTTTAACGCATTTATCGGACATCTCCAGCTTGGACACTAAGTGAATGTTGATGTTCCAGCTTTGTGCACCACGGATCCGTCTTGGAGTGTGAAGAGGCAGACTGGGACTTCACCATGAACGTCAACGTGCGCAGCATGTTCCTCATGACCAAGGCCTTTCTACCCAAGGTGCTCACACTTATACACTCAGAATCATCATCATCATTACTTGCGCCGGGGTGTAGCCACGAAGCAGGTTGTTTTTAGCCGCGTTGGTTTGTCCCCTCGCTAACTGAAAAAGTTGTGCACGGATCTGGATGAAATTTTGCTGAGTTGTTAGAAATGACAAAAGAAAGAAGTGATTACATTTTAGTGCATTTCTGTAGCCTATAAGTAACATAATCATACTTAATCACCAACTTACCCATTAGATTGCCGTGCGGTCACGTGACTAGATTTCCGTGTCCAGGGGCCATTGGGAAATGTAGTTGGCATGTTCGGCGGTGGCGTCAATCGCGCTACCCTATGAACACTTGCATTGATAATGGGTTGCCACACATACTGCTAACACTAAAAGTAAACCACTACGGTGCAGGTTTGCAATCTGAGTGCTTCTAGTCTTGATTTTGTGATGTTGTAATTGCAAGCAATTATACACATGGAATAAGGGTTCTGATGCAGACACTCTGGTGAATTAATGATAATGATAATGATAAAAAAAGAATAATGTTGATGTGGGGGGCTGGCCCCATAGCGTAGCGGTTAAAGACGCTGTGCCAAGGCAGCCCCATACATAGTCTGAAAACTTCACTGTGGCCATCAGTCCAAGGAGACATGTGCCGCAAGAATGCGCAGTGTTTAATGTTGCCCATTACTTGCAGTGTTGCAGACTTAAACATTTTTTCCCCGCGTGCAGTGATATTGTTTAAGTCTGGTGGTCCTCATCTCAATCTTTTTTTGGGCGCAAGCACCATTTTTTTCCATTTACAATTATTGTGAGTTTCAGCCAGTGATGTCAGTAACTAAGTTACTTTGACTTTTTCTGCCAGTAACTAGTAATCTGACATATTACTTTTTCCAAAGATTAATCAGATTAAAGTTACTTACCCAAATTACATTAGCTACTTTTTTGTTACTTGTCTGGTTTGTAATCCTCCTAATTTTACCTGCGGTTCAATAATACATCAATTACATATGTTTTTGTACATTATTTATGTAAAGTGAAGTATAAATCATACTGTATAACATGTTAACCTTGAAAAATGAATTATCTTTTTTTTAATGTGGGCAGACACTTAGCAGCTGCTGAAATAGGAAATAAACTAAAGTATTCATTTGAGTGACTTTCAAGTCTGTAATCTTACTTAGTTACTTTTCTGAGTAAACTGTAGGCTGATTATTTTTTTTATAAGTAACTGTGGCGAGATTGGTAAGTTAGAAAATTATGCCTGCTGTGACCCATACACATACACACCCCCTGTCAGTTCACAAACTTCACACACACAAGTGCCATATGTCAAACGTTGTCAGTGTTAACCAGAGCAGCCATATGTTTGGACTTAGGTTGTACTATTGTGTTTCCAGGATTAGCTGCATTAACAAGAAGCCTGCAAATCTCTGTGCGGCTGGCTGCACACACCCATTCAACAATGAAGTTATGAATGTACCAGATAGAAGAAGAAAAAATCAGCCAAGAAATTGATGATCGATTTTTAATATTGTCGTTCCCGCGACTGAAAATGATGCACGTCTTTGTGCTCAGAATACCCCTCAAGTTACCTCTGTGTACTGACATTTCTGCGAGGTCTTCCCCTGAACTCTCCCATCCCACTAACCCTATCAATACCATGAGAAAAATGCCCCTTACGGCTTACACTGGGAAAAAATAACATGTCATTAATTACTTTGAAAACCAGTGTGCACTTCCATCGGAATGATCAGTGAGAACATAAACGTTATGTTTATTTCACCTCTGCATATCCTTCATCCACAAAAGAACTATTTCCCTTGCTATCTGAGCATGGGTGCATCTAGTGTTAAAAAAAAACACCTCAAAAAAGTCATATTAAATGCATGTATACCTTTTCCATTCAATTTAATTTTTTTTCCTTTTTCCTTTTCTGTTTATTATAAAACCATACCTGAGATGTTGTTATAATAATAATAATAATAATAATAATAATAATAATAATAATAATAATAATAATAATAATAATAATAATAATACATTTATTATTAGCAATTATAATCATTATTCATCTTCACAACTGTGTACCGTTGTAGATGCTGGCCAAGAAGTCTGGAAACATTATCAACATGGCATCTGTGGCATCGAGCATAAAGGGTAAATATGTTGTGGAGCATGGCAAGAATCCGAGTTCCATTAGTGATGTGGTGCCAACAGTCTAAATAATATGTCTGTTAGTGATCTGTCTCCCATATGTCGTCCATTGAGCTTATTCTTCTGGTTAACTAGGCTCCATTATGTAGTCTGGGACATGCTCACACAGGTGATGTTGGCACAGCACACACTGCGGTCGGGGGCAGTCCTACTCGATTGAAACTCATAAAAAATACACATTTGATTTATCTTGTTTGTGACGCCAAATCTCGATTGTCGATCCATAATCATCCATCATCAGCAAAGGATTCTCGTAGAAGGGAGCGTAATTCATCAACTAGTCTATTGAAGGTTCACAGCATACAGTGGATCACAGCTGCTAAGCTAACTGCTAGCAGGCCTTTAGCCTATCCGAGCTATTCTTCCTAGGGGGCCAGGTTCTCCATGTGTGGTCACATTAACAACTGGCTCCCAAACTCCCAGACTGCATTATTTTATTCACTCCGATCCAAGCCAGCCCTTTTACGGAGGCTCGACTTTTAATATCCTCCCATACGATTGGCTGGAAGAGATGGGTGTATCGTAAAAAGGGGGTGGTCTCGAACAGGGGCTTGCGGTAAACAGGTTTATTTACCCAGCTATCTATTCTGAGTTTTTTTTTTTTTTTTATCAAAACATTTGGCTTCATCAAAATGTCATGACTCTGCTGCAAGGACAGCACTAACTGGTAAACAAAGTCACACATTTAATATGAAGTCAGTAAGCATAATCAAACATTGATATTTCTCAACAGATTATTGACTGGAATTTGTCATTTAAATGCATTAACATTTTGAGTCTTTTGAATCTGCTCGACCTATGGTCTGGGGGGCGCTTTCTCTACACGCTTGGCCACTGCGCGCCCCCCCTCTCACCTTAATTTTATTATGCATTAGAACTTGTATTATAATTGTATTATAATTGTATTATTCTTATTATATATTATATATTCATGTCCTTTCTTGAGGAGAGATGCGTAATTGTTGAACTTTCCAGTTTCCCCTGCGGGGATAATGAAGTTTACCTTACCTTAGGTGTGGTGAAGCGCTGTGTGTACAGCACCTCCAAGGCGGCCGTCATCGGCTTCACCAAGTCCGTGGCCGCTGACTTCCTGGAACAGGGCGTGCGCTGCAACTGTGTCTGCCCTGGTTTGTACCACACACAAAACACTAGGCCCTCGTCTCACTGTTTGAACTGCTGGCATAAGACAGATGACACAGAACAGTGAAAGCAACAGTAATACCGTAATTTCAATGAAAGGTGCCATTTTTTATTTTCAATGAGAAATGCTTGCGTACTGGTGTCCTTTTTATAAATTATGCATTATTGTGTGTGTGTGTGTTTTGAGTCATTTCGTCACTGCTGGGTTATGGGTTAACCCTAACTCTATCCCCTTCCCAGAACCCCAAAACCCGACTTCTGTGACAAAACGACTTGTATGATTTTTTTTTTTATATGTAGGTAAGTTCTGATTAGTTGGGTGTGACATGATACGTGGACTATAACAAGTTGCTGTCGAATAATTCGTCCACGGAAACATACGCTGTGTTCAATGTTGCACATTTACTCAACAACACACAATCCATCCAATACATATCAGATCCCTTGCCAATACCTGTCCTTGCGATCACCATTATAACCTTACAGTGTGTTCCACTAGGTACAGTCGATACTCCATCTCTGAGAGGACGGATTGCAGCCCAACCAGACCCAGACCAGGTGAGGGTTCTATAGAGACAGTCCCAGGACCATGTGAGAACACTCAATGGTTCCTAATGGATCAAAAATCACTGATCCCGATAATTTTAATGCATCTGAAAGATCATGTGCATCCATTGTGAATTAGGGATGTTGACATTTGGTTAATGTATTATGTGATCATTGCATTTTTTTAGTGAATTATTGATTAATCATGAGCATGTTTTAGTGCTGCCAAATAATGTGCTACCAAGGTTTTTTAACCTGCTTGACCAAAACATATCACGTGAACAACAACATATCGAGAATAGTGATGATCTATCATAGTTTTTTATTTCACGCATGGAAGTATTGGGGGTATAGATCTACAGTGGACCAGAAGGATTTTAAACAGAATCGTGGGCTCGCTTCCCCTCCCCGACATCTTTGCTGCATTTCACCTCCTCTTTTTTTTTTTTTGTTACTATTTTTCCAGCCAATCCTAAATGAAGCTCGGAAGGGGGCGCAAAAGACATTTGTTCCAAAAATACAAATGAAAAAAAAAATATGAACAGATTAATGTTATCGATTAATCTGCCATCTTTTCTGACGATTAATCGATAATCAAAATAATCGTTAGTTGCAGCCCTAGTGAGATGTTTGCGGTTCTCTCCTCTCCAGGCCTATCGGGACTTCATGGCGAGACAGAAGACTGGAAGGATGTGCACAGCAGAAGAGGTGGCTCACCTGTGTGTCTACCTAGCTTCAGACGAGGTGAACTTTTACTGTCAATGATGCTGCTAAGCAATAAACTGGGAGTGCATACGCATTCTGTAAGAAGTCTGTGTATATCACCCAGCCAATCACAGCGGGGCAGCCGGTCCTGACCATTCACCAGGGGGAGTTGGCAATTGCAGCGGTTGCGTAATACACCGAAATTTGTATTTCTCCACAGACCCTGTTTGGGTCTGTGGGCTAAGCTAGAACGTACTGATGAAAGTGCACGCATTGAGTTAATATGGGTACGTATGGACACGGCTAAGATGCAGGGAAGAACATATTTAAGTGTGCATTTTTGGTGGCGTTTTCTGCCAACATCTATTGGAATGTAACGTACAGGCTATGACTCTGACACTAATTCTGATCTGCCGTGTGTTACCCACAGTCTGCCTATGTGACTGGAACGGAGCACATCATTGATGGTGGCTGGCGCCTCTAGAGGACTGCAGAGGAACTCTTGACAAGCACTCCCACAACTTGGTGCACTTAGCCACCGTCCTGTACTGGTGACTTCCTTAGCTGTTCAATGGAGTGAGCAGTTGACCAAGCATCTCTTACTGTGCTCTTAATACGAGCTACCACGTCCAATTACTGTGTTTTTAAACCCCGGAGCTTGCTGCTTTTGCTGGATGCACCAAGGGGAATCGTAGAATAAACCAACATGACCTACCACATTCAATTATGGTGTTTTCAAACCCAATATGACCTACGTCCGCGTTTCTTCGCGGTTTGCCAAAAAACAGAAGCTGAAAAACGTTCAATTTTGAAATCGTATTTTCAGACGTTTTACGGAAATGTGTCACTGCAGCATCACCACATCGTGCCAGAGTTTCCTCTGGCTGGTTGGATGTGCTGTGCCAAAACGATAAATGGGTCACTGGAGGTAGTGGCTACTTTTTATTAAGGGTGTAAATCACACCTATCATGGCGATACGATTCAGTATCGATTTCCTGACACAATGATTTTTTTCGATACCCAAGAATTCTCCACGATACGATTCTTTTATTTAATCTGACAGGGGAGTGGAATTGCGTCCAGGAGCAAATGGATAAAAATAGACCAGAAAAAAGATCGATACACTTGCGGATGTATCGATACATTGTGTCGTCAGCTGTTGTATCGATATATCGAATCAAAATCAATATTATTTACACCCCTTTTTATTATTTGGTAGCTCGAAGGCACCAAGTCTTATTAGGATTAAACATACTAACAGGACTGTAACACACTTAGAGTATGATCAATCAATTTGAAATCTGATTAAGTTTTTTTTAAAATCCTCAGAGAATAAAATTAATGAAAAAACAGCATAATATAACATAATTGTGGTATATTCTTAATGCTTGATTTAGCGTTGAGTTACTGCATAGTAAGGTTACTTATAGGTGTAAAAGATGTTGATTGTAAAATATGATTTGAATTCATCCCAAACCCCAGGGTTAGTTCTCTGTACCATTACAAATGGGGACATTGTTTGCAGTTTGCAAAAAAATAAAATAAATTTAAAAAAAATAAAATAAAATGACTTTTTTTTTCTTCTTTCCTACAGGAAATCAAATGTATTTTTTAAATGTTATTTTTGTACTTATTTTTACACAAAACCATACAATCCTACACACAAAGCGGCTACAGTTTGCTTGGTTACTTAGGTGGAAATTTGACACATTGCACTTTCAAATGTCTCTCGATGAGTGAGAAGGAGTAGGTATGGAATGAATAAGCAGGATTTTGTACTTTGTTTTCAAAAATACTTTTGAGTATATTTCTGAGCTTGGGACTTTTTTCTTTGACTTGTAGATTTGAATCAGTACTTTGTACTCTTACACACGTTTTTTTTGTTTGACTAGAAGTAAAATCTATTTGTAAACAAAAACATCTCTCTTTGACTTGTAGATTTTGATCTACTGGTAGATTGTGGGGGTGGTGTCGTAGTAGATCTCCAGGCAAAACAATATCATAATCACTTCATTGGCGGGTCGTGGACATAGAATTTAACTTGGAGTTTCAGGACCCTGGTTCAGTAATATTAGCATTGGAGTCTGCAAATATACCATTTACTAATAAATAAAAGCAATGAAACATATGTCTAAGTATTTTATTTGAAACATGGGTGAACGGTAAGTCGTACAGTAATTTGTGTGGCACATCTCACCCACTTGGTCATTTGAAGTGGATCTCAGGCTGAAAAGGACTCCTTGACATAGACTAATATACAGTATATAGTCCTTGATCATTGCACGTCTTCTATGTGAACGGCAGGGGGTGCACGTGCGCACGTCAAAAGCACAAAACGCCTCATAACTTGGCAAGCTACAATAATAGAATCGTTCACGTGTTGCACGCTTTTCACTGGTGAAACGCGTGCGACGCGTGAACGAGTGGATTGTTCTGGCTTATAAGGCTACTGCTCCTATGGGAGCCGGCGCGCGGCGGGTTCAGGTGAAGGGTTCAGTGTGGGCGACAAACAGACCGTCCATGCACCCGCCACGGCCAGCAGGTCTGTATGTTCCCGTAATTTGTGGAATTTGTTGGAGGTGGATCTATCCATTTCGTCCGGGGCTTTAACCTTCAGACATGCCGTCTCCCACAGCTCTATAAACAGCACTTCCAGGGAGACGAGCCACAAACTGACCACGTAGTGCCGAGGGCAATCTACCGGTAGATTCAAGGTAGCTCTGGTGAAGCCCTTCATCATATCTCCCCGGTGTTGGTGCCGTATTCGGCTGGTGCTGTTTCAAGTCTTGGGCTGATAACTCTACGGAACCTTACTGTACGGCACCCTACTGAGACTTTACCTGCTACTTTATCACTTTATCTCCTTGTTATATTGTTATTTTTGTATTACGATCATTATTATTTCTACCTGTTCACCGGAGTGTCTATTGTGTCCAAAAGATAATTCCACATGTATACTGCTGCAACGTTGCGAAATAAAGCTGATTCTACGTCAGTCCCGCCTCTCCATGTCGATTCAATGGGGCGCACCCCCAACGCTACGTTAGTTCTTCTTCTTTTCTGTTTATTGGCGGTTGGCATCTCTTTGCTCACTGAGTGCATTACACGCTACGCTAGTTGGAATGTTTATATATATATATATATATAGATGTATATATATATGCAGAAATCCGTATGTTCGCTGGTTGAGTGTTGCGAGCTGGAGACCTGTAGAGATAGCGCAGCGGGTTCACTGAGTCTATTATATATTTTCTATAGTGAGGGCTGACATCACCACGCGCTGGTGAATGACGCGGTGTGCGCGGTTCGTCGTCTACCGTAGAGCTATCATGGATGGAGTGCTAGCCGGCGTTTGATTATGAAGCAGACCCATTCCTGTTTTTCAGAATTCTGATGTTCAGAATTTAATGAATTCAATATTGAATACTTTTAAAAGTTTATTAAATGTTTTAGGGACCGTTTTTGAATCCTTATAAAATATTTTGGATGTATTTAATTCCGAGAAAGCATATAGACGAGTTCGGGGGGTACTTCCGGTGTCTGAACGTCACGTCCGGTATAATTTAGTCCGATGTGTTTTTGTTTATTTTACAACATGTATATTCGGTGGGAACACACCCCTGCAGGGTTATTTAAAACGGATGGTGGTAACTTCCGGTGTGCTATTCCACACCCAAATGCTCTCGTGCGGATCTGTGACCCACAAACGCATGATTTAATAATCAGTGCAACTCGTTCCATTTTCCCATTCCTTTTGGAATTACTAGTAGAAGCAGCCAGCCTATTGGTCCAGAAGAACATGTGACCACTCGGTGAGTAACTTTAAGTCGGATTTTGACTGTAATTCATCCATATTTA